>VYXD01003610.1:298347-333417 GCA_013397195.1 Hylia prasina | reverse complement strand
CGGCCCGCGGACGCACCCCCCATGCCCGCTCACGGCCGCCCGCCGGTAGCGGCTGACGCCTGCGGGGCCCGAGGAGGCGATGGCTGTGGATCTGGTGGTGCTGCTCTGCCTGGCCGCCGCCGCGGCCGCCGTGGAAGGTGAGCGGGGACCGGGATTACCGGGAGCGGGTGGGATGCTGAGCCGAGGGCCGCTGCGCCGCCCGCGGCGTCTGCAGCTGGGGACCAGGCGGGGAGCGACTCACTCGCCGTAAGGCACCGGCACGGGGCTGGATCCTGGCCCCGTAGCCCCGGCCTCTTGTTCCAGCCCGGGTTACCTAGCCCGCGGGCGGTGCTGGCAGCCCGTGCCCTCGGGAGGGGGCCGGCGATGGAGGAGGGAACCCCCCCGCATCCCCGTGGGGCGAGCTCCTGCTCGGCTCCCGTTCGCTGGGGAGCCCTGCCCGGGGCCGCCGTGGGGTCACCTCCAAGATCCCTTCTGGTCCCCGGGGCCGCGGTGGGGCCATCTCCGGAGTCCCGTCTGGGTCCCCTCTGGTCCCCGGGGCCGTGGTGGGGCCGCCTCCGGGGGCCGTGGCGGTGCGCGGAGCCACCTCTGCCAACCCTCCTCCTCCCAGCCCCGGCGGAGGATGGATGCGCCGGGAGCCGTGGGCAGGTGGTCGCCGTTTTTGGGGATGAATTGAGCCGGGGAACGCTTGGCCCGGCCGTGGAGCCACGGAGCAGGTGCGTGTTCGTCGTCTCAGCACGGTCCGTGCCAGTGGGCTGGGATCTTTTCCCCATCTCCCGCTTGGTCGTGGGATTTTCAGGGCAGCCGGAAGGTGCCTGCAGCCAAGACCCAGGCTTCGGGCGGTGGGCCTGGTGGGACAGCCAGCCCGCCCCAGCCTTGGCTCTGTGTCGCTGCTCCGTGCCCGGCGTGGCTCTTGAAGTATAGCTTCGATTGCTTTTTTTCTATTTTGCCACTGCCAGCTTTCTTGCTGGTACAGCACCAGCTCGCGGCAGGGGTTGCCCAGCTCTGGAGCGGTGGCTGCGCGCAGGGGACGTGGTGCAGCCGCTCGGCCGTGAGCAGCGAGAGGAGCGCGGGTGGGGGACGTGATGCTCAGGGTCTCAAACCGCTGCCGGCCGGCCTGGGGCTGGGCCTTCCTCCGAGGGGGTTTAATGAGAGTATGGTCGTGGCTGTATGGAAGCTGTCAGAGATGGCAGGAGGCTCCGGGCAGCGAGGAGCTGGTTCAGGAGCTGGAATGCTGCTCCGCTGAGGTTTGACCGCAGCTCCTCTCCTCTCGCAAGCACGGCTGCTGGATCGTGGCGGGCAGGCCCGCTTGATGCGGCATCCCCTTTCCGCTGGCTTTTGGCTGGCACACGTGTTTGCTTTTTGTATTTCTTGGGCTGCCTCATGACATCTCCGTAGGAATACCTGGAGGTGGGAGTGCTGGTGCCATGCCGAAGCGTGATGCAACGAGTGCGCGTTTGCTCGCTGGCGAAGCCGCACGTGAAAAGGCAAGACCTGTTAGCAGCGCTTCGCTGGCCGGTGTTTGCAGCGTCAGCGGCTTGAGGCACTGCTGGAATTGCGGCTGGATGGGAGACTTCGGCTCCCTCCTGGTCTGAGGGCACTCCTGGGTGTTTGCTCCCCAGCTTGCCCGAGCTCTCCCCGGGAGCACTGGCAGAGTCATTGTCCCTGCCCAGGACCGAACCTGTTGAGAAGTGGTGATATTTCTACTCTGCTGAGGAAGTTGCTTGGATAGTAAAGTAATATCCTGGGAGAGATCTCACATTTCGGGGAAAATTTTGGATGGGGAATTTCTGAGGTAGAGCAGTCAAATCTGGTTTGGAGTTAAGGCGAGAGTCTAATGATGTGGTCGTATAAAGAAAAATGCCGTTCTGTGGGGTTTATTTAAATCTTCCTGAATATCTTGATGCAGAGGTTGAATTTGCTAGGTTGAAACATGGTTTTCTCTAATGGATCTGGAGCATCTCCTAGGACCTGCCCTGCCCTGAGGTCTGGCTTTCCCCTTGGAGCATCGGCGAGGCTGGATTAGCCGGCAGCCCTCTCTGACAGCACGGCAAAGCCATGGCTGGTGCCCTGCTCTGCCCTGGGCTGCAGGAGCAGCTGAGCCAGGGATGGCTCCCTGCATCCCAAATCAGCCAACGAGACAAAAAGTCTTTTTTCCCTGATGGCAGGGGAGGCGTCTGGGGGTCTGGACCCGGCTGGAATGGGAGGAGGATGCAGCTGGGGTCAGGGCACGGGCTGCCTTCAAACCACCCTCGTTATTCTCCATAAAACCCTGCTAACTCATTGCCTGCGGCACTCGAACCTGGATGTAATAGAGTCACTTCTCTGACTTTTTTATGGCTCCTTGATTTTTTACTAAATCCTGTGGCTTAGCTGACCCTTTTCTGCTGGACACCTGGATGTCTGTAGTAATTTTTAATTTTTTTTTGTGGTTTGCAAAGAGGAAGAAGGATGTGAGAAGGTGTCAGTATCAAATACTCTGTCTCTCCCATACCCTGCAGTCACTCAGGAGCTGCTTGCTATCTCTCGTGTTAGCTGAACCAAATACAATCCATTCAGCATATAGAGAGGGTGGTAATGGACTGATGTTGCATGTTTTAAATCGGGTTGGAGCTATTGGTAGGTCAGACGGGGCTGACGATCCTTTTGGTGCAGCTCCTCCACGTACTCTGTTTCACCTGCCTGGCCTGCTCACCTCTCCAGCATCTCCCTGCCTTGCGCCCGCTCTTTCAAAATTCAGGTTTTTCTCTCTGTGCTTGCAGCATCACGATAAGCAGACCACATGAGGGAGGTGAAAAGCCCTGCGTGGGGCTGGTGAATCTGGCTGCTGGGAGAGGAGCAGGGATTGACTGGAGAGCGACGCCCCTGGCTCGTGCTCCGTGCGTGCTGCCTGCCCCGGGCTCTGCTCTCCTCCCCCTTGGCTCAGGATGCACACATCTGTTGCAGGCATCCTTTGGTGCCTGTGCCGAGCAGGCTGAGAGCCGGTGCCTGCCCTTCCCTCAGCACCAGCACCCTGTGGGCTCCCGCCTCTGGCCCAGCTGCTCCACCCCAGCTGAGCCCTTCTCAAGGAGAAGCCAGAAAAAAGTCTTCAGGAGGGAAATTTTCAAGTGCAGATGGTAACCTTCATGGGAATTTGCAAGTGCTGCTATTCAGCTGTCCGTTTACTCTTGCTTTCTTTGCTCAAACTGAGGGAAAAAAGAAAGCCCTAAGGGGAAAACCCTTATTCTTGCATGATAAGTGAGCCCAGATCTTGTCAGCCTGAAGGGAAAATGTTTTGTCAAGTCATGGAAAAGGGTCCTGACACTGCAGGTGCTTATGTTGCTGCTTTTTTTTTTTTTTAAAGAATTCTTGATATCTCTGCTCATGGAAAAGGTGGGGACTGTGTTTTCCTGTTCTTTTGGTTATTGGAGTGCTGCATGTTCTCCCATGTGTTAGGTGGCCCTGACTGCTGTGGCATGAGCTGCCAGAGGGTTTGCAAGGTGTCCTCTCACCCATCCTGGGTACAGCTCCTGACACAACAGGACAGAAGAAAACCCTTCCATTGACCTTAGAAATCAGAAGAAAATATGATGTTTGATGAAAGAGGCCAAATATGTTTGTCAGGATTAGGATCCAGACTACGGTGCTGAATAATAGATGTTTCTAGCAGAGATGGGTTCTGTAAGCTAAAGAAATGCTCAGATTTGATGAAAAGGGGGAAATAGTACCTTGTGCAGTGGGTAACTCGATGCTAATCAGGGCAGCAAAGTCTCAGAGACCCCGGTCCTGGTGCAGCAGGAGTGCTGTGGGATGAGGCTGATGGAAGATGCTCAGAGCAAGGCTGAGGCTCTTGTGATGTGTGTGCACTGTGCTGGCTGAGTCCAGCCAGCTCCAGGGGGCTTTTTTACCTCTCCAAGCTATGGGTACCCCAAGCTCAGCACACATGGGAAGGGCTTCCTGCAGGAACCCCAAAACTGTGTGATGCTGCCCAAAGGGCACTTGGTGCTCTGTTCCTCTGAACAGACAGCGTTGGTGTGAGGAGTCATTTATCCGCAGGGAAAGGCTGGGTAAATACTTGGGGTTGCGGGAGGGAATGCTTTCCCCAGATATTCATTAAGATTTGAAAGCATGTTTCAATTTGACCTTTTTCCGCTGCATTCTGAGCTGTCAAGGGCTGCACATCAATACTTGGGCAAGGGAAATGTTGGATGTTGGCCGGGTGGCAGTTTGGGAAGGCATCTCCTCAGCTGGAATGGTGGGATGGTGTGGGATGGCAGAGTAGTGTCAGGAGAGAGCTGGCGCCTTGGGTGGCCCTGGGCTCTGAGCTGGTTATTGCATTGTTCAGCTTTTAGGGGTAAACCCACAGTTGTTCCAAAAATGAGCAGCTTGAGAGGGTGCCTGGGACTGTGCAGGGAAGGGAACGGGCACAGAGTGGATGCAGACAGTAGGCAGAGACAACACAGCCCTTTCCTTAGGGACAGTGGGAGCAAACTCTTGCCCAGATCAGCTCCATGGCTTTCCAGATAAGTGGCAAGTGTGGATGGGCTCCCCCCTTCCCTGTAAATGTTGCTCACAACCACAGCTGAGTTTTTGGAGCTCTTTTATTTTGGTCCCCATCCATTTTCCCACTAAGTCACATCATGAGAAATAGTGAGAAAAACAGGACACGTGTTTTGTAGGCACGAAAGGATCTGTGCTCTATTTATTTATTTCTCACAACTTTTGAATTATTAAAGTGTGTTCAGGGGAGATTAACTTTCCCCGCTCAATATTTATTATTGTTTCATTTCCCTGAAAGTTGGAGCTACAAGAGCTTTGATGAATGGGCTGGAAGGTTCTGTAGTTTCTCTATGGCTAATCTAAATATGTCCGTATCCTTTGCTGAAAAGCTAATTTGTAATTTCCTATGGTAATGCTGCTTAGTGAATTATAATGATACACCAGGGCCTGCTTTTCGTCCCGGCCCTCTGTCAGGGGAATCACGCTACCGCTGGAAAACGGTGTGAAACCTGGAAACTGGCCATCAGTCCCCTCAATTTTTGGTCTAATAACAGGAATCCAGAAAGCCTGTGCACCATCTGGTCTGTTTTCTCGCGTCAGGGCTGGAGAGCATCCGTCTGCCCCCAGGTTGGTTCCAGGCACGGCAGAGGTGCCCTGTGCTGGTGCCACGACCCGTGGGTTTGCGTCAGCGACCAGAGCTGGATGGTGCACGCAATCCCTGCTTCTGGAAACCTCTCCCACCACCCCAATTATAACCAAGTGTTATCAGTCTTTTGAATAATTGAAGAGGCTTTCTGTTGAATATTTAATTACAATAATATTTGGTTAGCAGGGGTTGTTGGGCTCAGTTTGTGCAATTGAGAATTGCTGCAAGAAAGGCTGTTAAAAGAAAATGTTGTTGTCTATGATCATTGATTTATCTTTTTTTTCTTTTTAAGCTAATCAGTTACTTAGTTGAAATTGGTTAATTAGCTCAGCTCCATTAAGATTCTTTGGCATTTAAACTTGATGTTTCTAAATAATTATAGTTTTGCCTGCTAAGCCCACAACCCAGGGTGACCTAATTACTATTAAAGCAAGACGTGCTTTGGTCTGGCTTTAATAAGTTCCTGCTGGGAGCCCCACAGTGAAAAATCACAGAGGCAACAGTTCAAAGGGGAAGGGGCTTGTGCTGAGCCCTGGACAAGGAAGATGAGTGTCCTTTAGCCTCACTTCTTCCAACTTAAGCCAGGGATGCTCTTGGTTTGGGAGGAGGTGAGTCCCAAAGCATGCCATGGTTGACGTCTCCATATTGTGCATTTGTGTCACAGTGGATGGTCATGGCAAGCAGTCATTTGGAGGAGGTGAGGGTTAAGATTGGTTTTAGTTAATTGATGAGTGTTAACTTGGTTTTTTTCCTCTTCTCAGTCATTCCCCCTAATAAGCAGGATGAGTTCTTTCAAGGTCTTTCTGGCTGGGGGGAGAAAAAAAAATATGGTATTAAGTTAATCTTGGTGATTTTTAACAGTATTAAGGTTATTTAGGTTATTGCTAAGATCTAATGGAAGTTGTCCCTGCCCATGGCAAGGAGTAGGAATAAGATGATCTTTAAGATGTCTCCCAACCCAAACCATTCTGGGATTCTAGGATTTTATTTTTTTAAAATTTATTTAGAATTTGGAAATATCCAGGCCAAGTAATTAGGCATTAGTGAAGCCTCAGGTATGTGCTCATTAGTTAACAAAGGAAATGTTTATTATCTGGGGAAGCATCCAGTCAGGGTTACTGGTGATTGGAGCTGACTAAGCTTTAATTGTTATGCAATGAGTAAAAGTGGAGGGTGGGAATAGATAAGAGGCTGTGGAAATCCTCACTTCCAGGCTGTTTCCTGCCATCCTTGATGGGGGTTTCATCACGACTTCAAAGGATTTTTTTTATGATGCTCTCTCCTCCAAAGCCCTTCTCTCATCCCACCTGCCTCTCCAATGCACTGGTACCCAATGTGCCACATCCCAGCAGCAACTGAGAACCAAGCTTTGGATAATCCAAACCCAACCAGCATTTTCCTTGGATTGCTCCAAGCACATCTGGGTTTTGGTGTCTTTGCCTGACTGTATGTTATTTTTCTGAGAGGATGGGCAGCTTAGCTTACTGGATGCTCCCTGCTCCTGGCTCTGCTGTCTCCCAGGAAGCCCCTGAAGTCCTGCCAAGCCCAACACCTGTTACATGTCCATGTCTTTCCCTCCCTTTCTCTATTTTCTTCCTGTTTGCAGAGCAGAGCAGAGGGACTCCTTTATTTGTGTGTCCTGGGGCAGGGCAAGTCACCTTCAACTCAGGATGGGGGCTGTTTCTCCTTGAGCCCCAAAACCTGGGCAGACAGGGCTGCTGTGTGTGCCTTGAGCAGCAGGTGGATGTCCCTGTGCTCTCTCTCTGCCACGGGGTGCTGTGGGTGACCTGGCAGGTGACACCCAAACTGCAGCTGAGTGTGATGGAGCTGGGGGTACCCGGAGCTGGTGTTGGTCACTTGTCTCCTGGTGCTGAAACCCACACCACGGGTGGAGGGATGGAGCAGGGAAACAGCAGTGTTTGAACTTTTATGGAGGTTTTTCCTTTCTTTTTCAGCAATCAGAGGCCAGGGAGGGGCCTTTGATTACTGGAGGCCTCCGCTTGCTTCAGCCACTTCCGTAGCTGCGGGGCTGGAGCCGGCTCATTACCATCCTCACTAGGGCCCTGGTGATATGAGGATAATTGCATTTTGCTCAAAAGACATTAAATCGCCACGGAACAGGCAGAGGGGTGTGAATTGCATCTTCCCCGGGAAAACTGGGAACTCAGCAGAAGAGTTAAAAGGGAAACACTGTCCTCAGGGGGCAGGAGGAGAATGGGGCTGGCTGTGGGGGGCTCCCCTGGGCTCACTGGGCATTCCCTGCCCTCTCAATGGAGGGAATTGAGAGGGAGACAGTCTGATGTACTGGACACAGTCTGGGGCTGACCTTGGTTTTTTCACCAAAAATCTGTAGCTTATTTCCAGATGCCCAAGGAACAGGGGGACATGTAGGGAGAGGGCACTAGTGGAATGCTCTTGGAATGCTCCTTTTGGTGCTGGCTTTGCTTTTCATCTGAAACAAATGTGTTTGGAAGTAACAAAAGTGTCACAATTGTACTGTCAGAAGTGCTTCTTGTAATGGTTTTGATTAGTCCAGGACCTTTCCCTCCCGTGATGTACCCATGGAGCTGGAGAGGCTGCTCCATAGATGTGTTTGCCTTTACCACATGGCCACTCCATCCCTGCTCTTCTGCTGTGATTATTTTTTAAAGCAGTTTTTATTTAGTCCTGGAAATTATGGGCCTGGCTGCAAGTGAACCTGGAGCATAGAGCTCTTCCCCAGCCTGTGGAGTTTGGCTGAAGCTCTCCAGAAGCTCCACACAAGTAGGTGAATCTCCAACTTGGAGATTCCTGGAGATCTATGGCCTTTGCTGCCTGTGCGTTGCTCCTTGAGCTGAAGTTGCTGATGGAGGTCTAAGACATTTGAGCCCATCAGGCTCTCAACAGAGGCTCTGTGAAGTCACATACAACGATGTTGTTGTGACCAGAGATGGACTGTAAAGTGGTAATTTCTGGTTTAATGAAATAAAGGAGGATCAGTTCTGTACTGTGTTTCCTGGGGAGGGCTGTGTGGCTCCTTGAGCCATGTGCATTGTGCCAGGTAAGCTCTCCTCTTGCTCAGTCAAGTGGAGGAAAGCAGCAGCTGTGCAGGAATTAAAGGCATCCATGCCTTTTTCTTTGGACCCAGCTCAGGTCGAGCCCTCCCGAGCTCTGTCCGTGGGCTGGCGGTGCCCCCCGACCCCTGGATGCTGCAGCCAGCTTGGTGAAGGAGAGGAGGTGGCTGCTGGCTGATGGGAGCTGTAGGGGCACGAGCTAATTGTGCTCAGCATCCTTCTAAAACTCAGCTTTTATTCTCCTGCGGTGCGTGGGTTATCGCCGCGCTGGCGGCACTGCTGTGCGCCCGCGGGAGGGAGGTGCTCGGAGCCTGGCTCCAGAGCCTGCTCAAAGCCATGAAAAGCTGCTCCTAAACTTCAGTGGGCTGTGGCTGAGGCAGAAGAAAAGGAGCTGCTTTGAGAAGGACGCTGCTTCCAGCCCCCTCCAGCTCTGCTTTGTGTGCCAGCGCTGGGCTCCTCGTGTCAGGGCTGTTCAGGGCTGAGGAAATCCCTGCTTTTGCATGGTTGGGTCCCTAACTTGTGGGAAGATGGTCTGGCTGCCTCCCACCAGTGGGAACCACTTGGCAGCATCCCTGAAAACAGTCCAGCTGCCTCCCACCAGCAGGAACCACTCAGCAGCATCCCCAAAAATGGTCTGGCTGCCTCCTACCAGTGGAATGCACTCACATCATCCCCAAGAGAATCTTTTGTGAATAAATCCTTCCCTGGCAAGGGGGCTTGGGGAGTGATGGGTGGGTGCCCACCTCACCCTGTGCCCTGATAACTCCTGTGTTTTCCCACTCTGGACCCATCCTGGCTGGCCTGCGTGGTCACTCCCATCTCCTGAGTCACCGGCCCAGCAGATTTTTGGAGGTGGTTTGCAGCAAGGCACGTTTTTATTTTGTTCTTTAAAGCTTTGCAGCATTCAGGGGAAACTGGGATGTCTTTGAACCATTTAAAGTATTCCTAATAGGTTACCTTGAAAGCTTTCTGCAGTCTTGAATGAATCAAAGTGCAAATGTTTATAATGCAACACCCACACAGGCTGGGAGAGGAATTTTATTAAGGCAGGAGAGTCAGAAAACAATAATAATAAAACATGTTTTATGAAGTTGGTGAGAAACTTATAAACTAGGTGGAGTTTTACAGCAGATGAATTTGATACAAGTTGTAAATTTGAATTCCCAGGCTGGTCCTCAGGTCCTGCTCTTTATTACCTGAAATAACATTCTCCACTTTTAATAGCTGGCTGCGGCAGAGCGAGCGCGGTTTTATCTTTCTAAATGATCCACCGTGCGTGTCTTATAATCAAACTTGTACCCATCCTCAGGGTTCCAGCCCTTTCCTTGAGCAGAGTAGTAGCTGTTGCCAATTAGCAAATTGCTGCTCTTTGCTTTGCTGTTACAGGGGGGATTTCAGGAATCCTTCAGTACATCCCCATGTCTGGATTACTGTCATTTGTTTCCAACAGAAGCCACTTTATTTTCTGATAAGAGAATGTTTTGTTAATACATCAGCAAAAAGGGACTGAAAGATGCTCTGGATAAATCAGTGTTTTGCAGTATCAACCTGCTATGGTTCCCTGCTCCTGGCACTGCTGGGAGGGATGGGGGCATTTGCCAGAGCATTGTTGTGAGGGGACTGATGGCCTTTTGAGGTGTTTGGAGTCTATTCCCATTTTTCTTTCTCATGTTGCTTTGAGAATCCCCCTTTTCCCGACAAAGTTTCCTTGTGGTGCAGTCCAGGGACTGGCAAGGTGTCAGAGCATGAGGTGGCTCTGTCCATGCTCCAGGGCTGGCCTCCCTAGGGTGGCATGTGTTGACTTCCTGACTCCACTTGGTTCCTTCAACCCCTCCATGCCACTTGGCTGTCAGCTGCTGTACCTGAGGAAAGGGTATAAGAATGGTCTCTCAGTCCCCTGTCCTGTCTGTGCACACACCAGAAGATTATTTCTCTTGAAAAATAAGCGATTACTTAAGTAAAGCATTCGAGCTAATGGCCAGATTATTCCCTTTAAAATGGGAAAGTAATTAGGGATGTTTTTTAAATAGACTTCCCACCCTTGGATCTGCTGGGATTAGCCTATGTGGGTGTGTAAATATTTAGTTTCCAAGGGCTGGGGTTTTTTTTCTTTTTTTTTTTCCCCCCCCTCCCCTTCCTTGAAGTAACAGCGGTGATAAGCAACAGAAATGAGGCAGCAGCTGTCGTTGGAACACTTTCCCCAGCATCCAAAATATAATTGGAATTAAAGATGACCCTCAAAGGAAAACAAAATTGAGGTTCTGCTGGCGTGATGCACCAGGGATTTCCTCTGCGTGTGTGTTTGTGTGGAATTGAAGAGAAGTCAATCTTTTGGGTGCTGGGATGTTTGGGTTGATGGAGAACAAGTCCAACCCCGAATAAGAGCTGTGGTTGAGCATGGTGGGCTTGGTTTGATCTTCTGCCCATGGCTGCCTGCTTCCTGGAGGGAATTTTTGAGCTTGTTTCCCTGCGTGGAGGTCTCTCTTTAACATCCAAACAATTTAGACTTTGTGCACGAAGGCACTTTGATGTTTGGCTTCAAACCGCGTCTTGTTTTGAAACTTGTTGCAGTGCTTGCAATGTGTTGGTGAAGCTGGGAAGGCGAGCGAAAAGAAGCTGAAAGCAGAAGCAAAATATGCAATTAGATGCAAAAGTGGTTTTAAGTGAGTGATGTGATGGAGCTGCAGATTAAAGGAATGGCTGGAACCAGTCATTCACACAGCTCTGTTCAAGGTCTGCATCCCTGGAGACTCCTGCAGCTGAGAAGCATCTTGCCAAGCCAGAGGAGGCCAGATCTTGCATTGCCCCATCCATCCAATGGATAAATCCCAAGCCCTAGTGAGCCACCAGAAGAAAACCTGGCTCAGAAGAAAACCTCCACAGCCCCAAGGTTGGAGCTGTCATTGATACGCCATGTGCCTTTGGTCGTGTCCTGCTGCTGGGAGGTACTTAGGAGATCCTTCTGGGCCATCGGTGCTTCAAATCTTCATGCACCCATCATTTTTCTTTCTGGCAGGGATTATTTATTGCAAGCATTAACCTGAAGCTGCTTTCAGGTGCCTCAGTCATTTTTTAAAGGCTGCATTTGTGCTATTCAGCTGTTTTTGGCAATTTGGGACTCTTTGTTTGCTTGCCTGCCTGCTGGAAAGCCTTCAGAGATTGTTTCGGAGGCAAGGGGAGCCTGTAGATCCAAATTTTTTTTTTGTTATTATTATTATTATATATTATTATAATTAAAACATATTTTTAGCAGCTGAAATTCAAACCCGTCTGGGTATTTATACAGCAAGATGTTTTGGATGAGGAATAGGCCAAGAGAGTCACGTGGCTGGGGCCAATGTGAAACAAAAGAATCCATTTATTATCCAGGCAGGAAATTTGTTCCTCGGGATGTTGTAGCTGCAGACATAATGATTTCATTTCCTCTGGTTCACCCAGATTAATGGCTTGTGCTCTTTTGTTTGTGTGCCTGTGTTATTCCTGCAGCCTGGCTTCCCCTCCCGCTCCGTGCTGGCGTGTGCGAACATGTGTGCGAGTGCCCTGGGCGAGCAGGGGGCACGGGGGTCTCCAGGCTGCAGCAGGATGCTTGGGATGGTGGGCTGGGATGCTGGGAGAGCTGAGCAGAGCCCCAGGGACCACCTGGGGGATCCTTCCTGGCAGTGATGGATGAGGTGTCTGGGGGTCTTCTCCTGCATTTCTGGGGATCTTCTGCATCTGCGGGATTCTTCTCCTGCTTACATTTCTGGGGGTCTTCTCCTGCCGTGGTCACCAGAGCAGCGAGAGGTATTTTCCTGCAAAGGTGTGATGGGATCAGTGAGATGAAGAGTTTTGGACAAGCCCAGATGTTGACCCTGTGGAAGGTGTGAGAGCAGTGTGTCTTCTCCACAGCTATGCTCTAGGATTTTTGTAGGTGTTGAGTACTTGGTGGGAAACCCAAACCTTTGCACCCTCCCAAACATCAGGCCAGGAAACAGCCTCTTTCCCCAGGGAGCTGTGCTGATGCAAAGGGATGCAGGATTGGCTGCATGGCTATGGGTGAGCAGCTCCTTCCTGGCTGTGAATTGGCCTTTCATTTCAGGCTGGTCCCAGCCCTCACAGGACCACTGGCCATCAGGGGGCCAGTGGTACTTATACTCCACCCTTGATAAAAACCCAGCAGACCCATCTTTGTGGCACTCCAAGATTAGCAACAGCCTTAATCACTCCCTTTCTCTCTTTCTGAGTGTTTGCCTTTCAAAAGTGGTGTGTAAGGCAAACGGTGCCTTTGTGTTGCTGGTGGGTCCTTGTGGGGTTTTGGCAAAGAGCTTTTAATTTACTGTGTGCAGCATGACCCAGTCTTCTGTTCTGGATTAATCTGGAGCAACCTCGTGGAATTGGAATCACCCATCTGTGATGAGGACTTCAGCGTGGTGCTGCCTAGAATCCACCTGGAGAAGGATTGGTCACCATCTTGCTGCACCCATGCCTGGCTCTTCCTCCTTCCCTTCTTTAGATGTTTCTACTCCAAATTGAAGGAGGAAAGTTTCTTCCACATCTTCTGGAGGAGGTTTTCTAGCAGGGACATAACTCGCTGAAGGAAGACCCTTTTGGTCATCAAGGTGCATGTGCCACTCCTGCTACCATCCATCTGGGGCCTTGGTGCACCGATCCCATCTTGGACACGTGTTGCTCCTTCTTGCTTTTGTTCTCCTGAGCTTTTGTGCCATGAGGGGGGTGAGCCCACTATTCAAATGCTGCAGACGAGAGGAATGGGAAGCTGGTACCCTGTCAAGCCCTGGGCACTTTCTTCCCACCTGCCTGCCCTCCCAAATGGCTCCTGTGTCGCCCAGGTGACAGAGTTTGCGAGGATGTGACAGCTCCGTTGCGCAGAAGATGATGAACAGTAATGAGACCCAGAGCACAATGCGCACTTAAAGTGATTTATTTCAGCAAGGAAACCACAATCAGGGAGGATGGGTCACCGTCATCAGGAGAAGAGGTGGGTATGGAGATGAGCTTCAGGGGAACTTTATCATCAACCAGCAATGCTTTAAAAATGAGCAGAGCTGGTGTTGCATGAAATGGAGCTGCTCTGGTTGTGCCGGGAGCCTCCCTCACCTGCAGCAGATCGCAGGCACTTTCTGGGCTTTGGTCAGTGACTGGGCTGGCTGACTGGGGGACTTCTCCTTGGTTACCTCCTGCAGCTGAGCTGAAGTTTTTTGGTGAGGTGTCACTCGTGTGTAGAGTCAGCATTTGGGAAGGAGACTGTCCTGAGGAGGAGGGGGAGAAATAATCCCTGAACCCGCCTTGGCGCGGCTCCCGGCACGCAGATGGCCGTCCTCATGCTGGAGCCTTTTCCCAGCTTGCGCAGGCGCTGGGGCTGGAGGCAGGGGTGTGCCAGGCGGGCCGGCTGCCAAGTGGCACCTCCTGCTAGCATCCTCCTCTTCCTCCTCCCCTTCCTCACCCCCGGGGCCCGTGGGAGCTGTGGCTGTGCAGTAGCTCAGCTGGGCACTGCAGCTTGCAGGAAAAGCTCAGCCTAAGAATGGCGCTGAGCAAAATCTTGTAATTTAAGGTTAGGACTTAGACTAGAGCTCGTGTTTCCTCTTTCTCACAGAAGAGGCTCCTGGCATGGGGGGATCCCTCTGAGCTGGCATGAGCTGGGGGGCAGGCAGGTGTTTGCCCACTGCTTCTGGCACCATTTGGATGATGCACCACTGAACCCTGAAAGGGTCCTGAACCCCTGTTGATGAAGAGCATCTTCCAAGGTGATTACAGTTGCTGGTGGTTGGTGGTGAATATGGGCAAGGATTTAACCCAGCCCCACTGGCCCATAGGAGCTGGCACTTTGTGTGAATGGGTGTGTGGAAATCTCGAAACACTCACCAGACCCCCTGTGTGTGTACATACCTAAAGGCGGCTCAGACTGATAGTAAAGCTTTTTGGATAGGTTGCGGGATAGTTACAGATCCTGGCTTCTGCTTGTTTTGTCAAAATCTAAAAGTAGAGAAGGAAAAAAAAACCAACCACCAAACCAAAGCTAGGAGAGCCCAGGACGAGTTTCCAGGGCATTTTGGGAATTCCAGGGCACTTGGATGTGGAGTCAGAGCAAAGAACCCAGCAGGGTCTGCTGATGGGGTACTCTGCCCTTTCCAATGGACTTGTTGGCTTTGCCACATCCCTTTCTGATGGTGGGGGGGACCGGGTGGGTGATGGGCTTCTCCGCCAAGGCGCTCTCCGGGATGCAGGCAGAGCCTTCCCCCATTCCATCCGTGTCCTGACGGAGACTTCCCTGTGTGCTGCTCTGGTGGCACAGATTTATTGCTCTTTGCCTCGTTCGCACTCGCGAGCTGCCTCCATATGGTGCAGGAGCCGGAGAGACGATGCTCGGCGCGGCCGGCGCCGGGCTGGGGGGCGGCGCGGGAGCCGACGCTTTTGCAGCTTGCTCCGTTTGAGGTTCAATATTTCCACCTCCTCCCCTCGACAACTGTGCTCCCGCAGCTGCGGCTCGCTCGTCATCCCCAGCGCAGCCCAGCATCCCTGTGTGGTTCCGCTCTCGCCCTGCTGCTTTCCCTCTTCTTCTCCCCCTGAGATCCCCCGTGCATGGGTGGACCAGAAATGCTATTTTTTAGTTCTTACTTACTCATGAAATTTTTGGCTGGCCCCCCAGAAGGCTTTAGTATGTGTCAGAAGCGGCATTAAAAAGTAGAGGATCAATGTGGCTGCAGCTGGTCTGTGCTGGGGTGGGAAGCGTTGGTGACTGGGGGAACCAAGCCCTTGGCTGCGCTGGGAACAGTTGTGCCCAGGCTAAGCCTGAGTCCCCTGGCAGTGCTTGCTCTGAGCAGTCTGTCATGTTTGTGGCTCACGCAGAATCCCTCTGACATTTTAAAATAAGATGGAGTAAATAGGAGTCGGGCGGTGCCAGGTGCAGCTCTGGGCACGAGGGCTCTCTGACAGCAGGGCTGGCATTTCAGATTTAGGGCTCCATGAGACGCCTGTTTTCGTAGCAAACGTGAAGCTTCTCTGGAAAACTTGGTCCAAGACAGTGACTCATCCTGAATCTCTAAAGATGTGATGGTGTGTAGGGAAACGCAGGATAAATGTTTTGATTTTTAGAGTTTTCCTCACAGGCGGTGCTACCCTGGAGTAAGGCAAAATAAATCCAGCGGGGAAGGAGAGCTGTGGTGAAAGGGGGGAACAGGTCTGGCACATGAATTCACCAAAGCTCAGGGCACCCACTGTACTCCAGTATTGGAAGCTGGCTTTGGAGCCAAGCACGTGCCCCTGTAAGACGTGTGAGCCTGCTGCTTGGGAGATCCCCTGCAGTCCCATGGGTCCCGTGGATCCAGGCATGAAGAGTGTGTATCCTTGTAATTCATCCTAGCACGTGTAATTGCAGATGCTATTGATGTTTATGGCAGCTCTATCTTCTCAGATGACTAATTCTGTGTTTAGAGGCTCTCATTTCTAAGGGAATCCCAGCTGATAAGGAGCCCACTTCCACGGAACTCATTAGGCTTCAATGGCCCTTGTCTGTGAAATCTCACATGCTGCTTGTATTTATTATTTTTTATCTCTTTTTGGAGTTCCTTGCTTTCTGATAGTGTGATGAAGCCCCCTCTTCTCAAGACAGGAGCTCCTGGCAGAATGTCCTTGTGGGTGAGCTCACTTGCTTCCACTGAACCTGGCTGGAGCATACGACGTGCAGCCCATGTGGGTACTTGGATGTTGACCAAGATGTGAGCTACGGAAAAGCAGTGGAAAATAGGAAGTTGTTGGCATCATTACCCAACAATGTTTGGATTATTCTCAAGACTTGGTGCTTCCCCAGGATGTAAGATGGGTTGGGGTTCTGGATCCTCCTTGTTCTCTCAGCTGGTGAGATGGGTGTCCCAGCTAGCTGGCCTCCACCCAAAGAGTCCTGTGGTGTGAGGCTGCTGTGCCCAGCCTGTGCTCAACCACCTGACTACATGGACAAGGGACAGAGTATCTTCAGGCAGGTGACCTTCAGCCTTCATCTGCTTTGCCCTGTGCTCTTGAGGGGTGATCTCATGGATGCTGAAGAGCAGATAAGTGCTCTGCCCAAACTAAGTGATCTTTCCTTCAAACCAGACCTTCTCCACCACTTAGCTGGACCTTCTCTGAGGCAGTCTCATGAAGATTTTTGGAGGTTAAGGTTTCTGGGAGAGCCTCTGCCCATCCCTGGTTGGCTGAGTTCCTCTTCCACATCTTGTGGAGGATGAAGTGAGTTACATGCCAAGCCTGACATATGGTGATTTCTGGGGCAGGCTGCGGCATTCTGAGAGGTTTGCTGGCAACCCAGGCTCAGGAAAGCAGGGATGGGGATTTAAATGCATAGTGACATTGTTCTGGAAAATGTTCTCCTGAAAGGTATCATTTGCCTGCCCTGAATGGGCCTTTGGCTGGGTCTGTCTTGGGGGGCCAGGGTGTTCATTAAAGTGCTCTCTCAGCCTTTGCTGCTGCTTGACTTTGAGTTGCCAAGCTGTAAATGATGATGTATGGATGGTGACCTGTGCATATGGCGTGTGAGGATATTGGGTATCCAGAGCCTGTGTGCAATTATAAAAAGTATGATATCAGCAACTGATTCTGTCATGACAGGAGCAAATGAGTTCCTGATAGTTGAAAACTTGCTTCCAAATTTTCTAAAATAGGTTTGCAATTTAGAAAACAAAAGGTATTGAAAGCCCTATCTTTTTTTCTCTTATCTTTCCATTTGATTTGATGTGTGCATTTTTGGGTAATTCTCTGTCATTTCCTTCCCTTCCCCTTATCTCTCCCTCTGCAGTTCTCTCTCTCTCTTCCTCTCTATCCCTCTCCCCTCTCCCCCTCTCCCTCCCCTCAGTAATTTATTTGCAGGCGGGTTGTCTCTTTGATTTACTGTCTCTCTCCTCGGTAGGATTATGATAAATGGATTGTATGGCTTCATCTGAGCTTGTCCAACATCACGTACCCACGCTGGGTCAAGTCCCTGTGGAGCCTGGGAACCAAGGGGAGATGCTGGGGCTGGAGGTGGAGGGAGAGTTGTAAACAGGACTTGGTCCATATATGGTCCTGACTTTGCATCACCTCCTGAACTTTTTTTGGCTGGGGTTTTGGTTTGGGTTTTTCTCTTGCTGTGCATGTGTATGAATGCACGGGCACTTGCAAAAATGGAAGCAGGTATTTGATTGGGTGCTCTCAGGCACATCAACCAGCACATTTCAATTTAGTGTATCCTGATGTGGGGAGTGTTTGCCACTTGCAATTAGAGCGTTTCATCCCGTGGCACAGCAGGCAGCGCTTTATTGATAAAGTTGTTCTGTAGTTGCTGAGCAAACACCCCCAAATCTGAGCTTCATTAAGTTATCGCCTGCCCTGCTGTGATGCATCTTCATTGCACGCTGAAATCCATGGCATTGACGGGGGATCCTGGAGGAGGCCAGGACTGTGCTGTGCAGCCACAGCTTAATGCATCCCATCACAAATTGACACAGCACACTTGTCCTCGCCTGATATATAGAAATTCCTTCCTTTTCCAGCTGGAAGTGCGGGGCTTTTTGGCCACCACTGATCTCCTCATGCTGGCAGTGGCTGGGATGTCTTTGCAGAGCAGGCTCGGCTGCTCCTCTCTGCTGAGAGGTTCGCACGGACCCTTAAAATACAGGGAGGCAATATTTTGTGTTGACTTGTTGCTGTTTAGCACATCCTCCCCCTCCGTGTCTGGGTTTGTTACTTGGTGGGTAATCCTTCATAACGAACCTGCAGGAGATTGATGGGGAGAGCTCGTTATGCACTTCCAGAGCCGTTCCACCGTCGTTCTGTAGCAGCAAAATGCACCATTAAAGGCAGAGAGCCCTGGGAATGATGGGACATAATTAGTTGTTGCTGTAATATTTTTGATTGAAAGCGCAGAGATGCTGGAAGCGGCTTGGGGAAGTCAGTGCTCTCAGGGAGCTGTGAAGAGCAGCAGCTCTTGTCAGAGGGGAGAGGCTGATCCTGCTCCTACCTTTGCTGCTGCTTCAGTGCTGTAATTAAACCATCTGGGAGATGCCCTGGCATTCCCGCTGTGCAGCCGCTGGCTCCGGCGTGGCGGCGCTCCCCTCACGGTTCCAAGCAGGAACCAAATGGGGAGTCCTACAGCAGAAGGGACATTTTGGGTGGGACCCGCATCCAGCAGCTCACTGCCTTAATCCCTGGGGCAGAGCTGTATGGATTTTGTGTTCCTGCTTTTTCCTAGCCTAGTCTAAATTTCAGGCTATATTAAAAACTTGCACAGGCAACCCTGGGCTTGTGGTTAGAAGTGTGGTCATAGAGAGGAACCTGGAATTACTCAGGCAACTTCCTGGTGTGTGCTTTCATGGAATCATAGAATCCCGGAATGGTTTGGGTTGGAAGGACCTTAAGGCTCCTATTGTTCCATCCCGTCAAAGGCAGGGACAACTTCCACTATCCCAGGCTGCTCCAAGCCCTGTTGAGCCTGGCCTTGGACACTTCCAGGGATCCAGGGGCAGCCACAGCTGCTCTGGGCAACCTGTGCCAGGGCCTCACCTCCCTCACAGGGAAGAACTTCCCAATATCCAACGTAAATGTAGTCTCTGTCAGTGTGAAGCCATTCCTCCCCTCCTTGTAACTCCATGCCCTTTTCCACAGTTCCTCTTCAGCACTCTTGGAGCCCTTTTATGTGCTGAAACACCAATATGTGAGAGCCTTCTCTTCTCCAGGCTGAACAATCCCAATTCTGTCAGTCTTACCTCATAGCAGAGCTGCTCCATCCCTCTAGGTATCTTCTTGGTCTCCTCTGGCCTCCCTCCAACAGCCCCACGTCCTTCCAGAGCTGGACACGGGGCTGCGGATGAGATCTCACCAGAGTGGAGTGGAGGATAAATGAACCTGTGGGAACAGTGAGAATTAAATTCTGATTATTCTGCCAGCACCTGTGGGACTTTCCTTCCACTGGCATCAAGGGGTGTGATGCACACCATGAGGGGATGGAGTGGTGATGGTGGAAGCCATGGTGCCACCTGCACGTGGACGTGGCTTGAAGTCACAACAGCCCCGGGAAGGCAAAGCTTGCGAAACCATAGTAGTTAATGTTATTTAGCACTAAGCTTGAGAATAAAACGTCTTGGCTCTGCTTCCCTGTCATTCCCTTTCCCTGGTAATGTCACCAAACTTGGACAGAAGCTTCCCAAGCTGTGCGTTTGCCTTGGGCTGATTTTGCTGAAGCTCTCAGAAGGGAAGGAAGAGGTAGGAAGCAAGCTTGGCATTTATGAGCGTGAAATAGAGGGGAAAATATAGTGCTTTCCTTATGGAAAAGAAATCTTGCTATTGTTCCCCTTCAGAAAACCACGCTGCGGGGTTGGCAGTGCCCAGGAATGTGCTCTGGGGCTGGATTTTGTGCTGACCCCACTGACACTCATCAGGATGAGTCTCTGAGGTTCCCACCTGTGGAGCATCCTCTGTCCCCCCGACCTGAGCCCTGTGTGCCTGCCCCACCCCTCACTCACCTGCCCTACCGTCCCCCCTCCCTCCAAAGGCTCAGCTATCAGCACCCACCTCCCTGCTCCCCACGTATCTTGGGGGGCTTATTTCCAGCAGTTGGCATCCTTTCCAAATCTCCCTCTCCCCATCTGTTGTTATCAAGCCTCCTCTCTCCTTATTTTGCTTAATTTCTATCTTTTTCCTCTTGGTTGTCTTAGACAAGCCTGTGTCTCTCTACATATGCCCAAGCATTTGCTTTCTAGTGCCTTAGGCTGGTTCCTGCCGTAAATCTAGTTGCAGGAGGGAGAGACCTGCTGTTCCTTACTTCGGGAGAGGGACCCGAGGCAGTTATTGAGGAGTGATGCACTTGTAGAAGTGTCTTCGTGGCCTCCCTGAGCAGAAAATCTGTTGTTGTATCTCTTTCTTTCCAGATAACAGCGATCAGGTTGGGTCAGTTTGGGTGTGTCTCTGCCTGCAGCCAGACCCCGCCCCCTTCTAGGGAAAAGTGACACCTTCTCATGGCATGATCGGCAAGAACCTGCCTTTGGGAGGTCTCAAATATGGGTTTCAGGCTGGGAATTTCGGGAAATAAGTTCTGCTTCATTTTAGACAGTTCAGAAAGGTTTTTCTGGAAGAGACTGCAATCCTGCGGGAAGAGTGGTTGGCAAGACGGCATCAGCTGGTGTGAGATGAAGGCTATTCTCGCCCAAATAACTTATTTTTTCCTTGCTGTTGGAAGGATGCCAGCCCATCCTTCACTCCTCTGAGGCGCAGCTTATCCTGCCGCAGGCATCATCTCTGAGCAGGTTTGCCCAGGAGGGTGTGGGGAGCCCGGGACAGCAGCGAGTCCTCCCTGCCTGGATCACACGAGTGCCATCCCAGATGGATGTGCTGCTCGGCACAGGGAAGCTGGTGCATTCTAATTGCTGGCATCTTTACTTGTTACGAGTGTAATTGTGAGTAGACGTTTGTTTTTGTATTGATAATTAGGGACTGGAACAGATGGCGAAGGCTTAGTTTAAAGTAATGTGTCCATTAAAGAAAATCTACTGTATACAGCTGAAGATTCTTCACTCCAAGAGAGCTCAGCTCTCGGTAGCAGCGCTCCTCTCTCCCTAATGAGGTGTTGGGCAGTCACAGCCTGGCCAGCGGAGCTCCGATCCCAGAGGCTTCTCCCAGGGAACGTGTTGAGCTCCCCCCTGACGACAGAGCATCCCTGGGTACCTGCTGTGCCCACGGGCAGGTGTGGAGGGAGGTGCTGGAGGAGCGTGCCTGGGGCAGGAAAGGGGGTGGCAGTGTCTTGGGCACGGAGCCTGGCATGGTGGGACTGCTTGATCCAGGTGACGGGTGACACGGTTCACTCGACGTGGCCAGCGATGCTGTGCTGGATGTCAAAGGCACAGGGAAAGGATGTTCCCCTGGGGGTTTAATTAATACCCTGTGCCAATTAACGAGGACTGGTCCTCCTGGAAGGGCGAGGCAGGTGGGAGGGGAGGTGCAAAGTGTCCATGTGGCTTCTCTACTCATTAGGGCCGCTTAGGCGCTGATCTGCACTGATCTGCATTAATCCCCTTGTTAGCAGCATTCCCTGCCTGTCCTCTTTGCCCAGTCCCAAGTGATGGATAGGTGGGGGGTTGATCCTGTGTCCCCCAGCCTGTAGAGATATTTTGCAGATGTGGGTGCTGGGATCTCTGTTTAGTTCCCCATTTCTCTGTGAGGATTTGGGGTCTGTGAACCCTCTCCTGTTGAAGGAGAGTGCTCAGCAGCCATAGCCCCAAGCAGCCTGGCCATAAATGCCCCACCAAGGTCAGTCACAGTGTCACTTTTTCATCCCAGCAAATGAAGTAAAAGCCAAGGTTTCCTCCAAGAGGAAATAGGAGAGGTCAGTAGGAAGTTGCTGAGCCATGTCCTTCTGATGCCAGTGCCTCTGCAGTCACAGGGTTGGATGAACTCAGCAGGAATTTGGACTCAAATGGGGGATTTAACCATCTTATTGTATTTGACAAAAAACTCCCAAATTAACCATTTTGCCAGTTTATGGATCTTCTTGTCTATGGCAGTGTCCTTGGGAGATAGGACAGGATCTGTGCAGGAGGTGGTCTGTAGGGGGTCAGGCTCTCAGCCCTCTTTTTCTTTTGCTCTGCAAATTGCTTTGGAAACATGGAGCCATGGAAGTGCAAGTGTTGTTCACAAAAATCCAGTATGCAGCAAGCCAATAATTACATTCTTGAGACATTGATGATTTATTTCAGATTTGCCCAAGCCTGGGTGTTTGGTGGTGTTCAAGCACCCCAACTATCAAAGCCCTTTACTATTTATACATTTTAGCAATCAAAATAATTAGCATTTACAATATTCTCTTATTAATTAATAGTCTATCTTCTGTTGGTTAATGAATGTCTTGTTTCTCATGCTAATTAGTCCACATGCTCAGTCTTTCTCTTCTTTGGGGTCAGTGGTTCCTTGGGTCAGTGGTCTGTGAGTCGTTGGTCATGATCTGCCCTGCCGGAATTACCCAGTCAGGGCTGATTTCGGCACAACTGCTGAGTTGGCTTTATTAGTTTCTTCCTTAAGTTGGGGGTTCTGCCAAATGCCCTTGTGGCCTCTGAGTTCTGCCTTCTGTGTGCCCACTCTCAGTGGCACATCACACTCATCCTTCTCCCCAAGCATTGTTAGCCTCCCCTAGGATGGAGATCATTGAAACATGTGGAGCCCTAGACCTTAACAAGGCCATTCTACCCAAAAGGAATTTCTCTTTCCGAGACCCGCACATCACTTAGAGCTTGTGAGCTGCTGTTTCAAAGATTAAATCTCCTTTCTTGTTGATTAGGCATGGAAGTTACAAAGATCAAACATAAATGAGCATTTTTTCTTAAGAAAATCTTACATATTCCACATTTTGCATCACAAACTCTGCATCTATGGTAGGAACTTCTTGAATGTGACCTCCCTGGCCACAGGCCACAGAATCATGCAGGGACTCCAGAAACATCCAAAGTGAAATTTTCTCTGCGGTTCCTTTCCATTTATTAATTTATTGTTAATTAATTTCTCTATTTACTTAGTTGTTTTGAGGTCTTCTGCAGCATTGCTGCTGTGCCTTCCTGCTTTCCTTCCAGAATGTGGAGCCTTTGGGAAGGAAATCAAGAGGAGGGAAGGGGTGAGACTTTGGGAGGGGTCCTGGTGAGAGTCATCTTGGAGCAGAGCTGGTCCTCGCGTGCTGCTGTCCCACAGGGTGGCTGTGCTTTATCAAAAGTACATTCCTCTGTCAAGGCCCGGGCAAGGAAGCTGTAAGTGTGTGGAACAGGAAGGGAGATGATGGAGTGAAAAGCCTTTCTGAATAAACCTTTGGAAGAAGTGCCTTTCCTGTAATGGAGCCTGTCCTTATTCATCACAGAGGGTGAATGAGTCAGCTTGGGTCCCAGCCTGGCCATGGTCCCCGTGTCTCCCTGTTCTCTGCTGCCTCAGTTTCCCCTGCATGGTACAAGGACACCCTGTTTGCTTTAGGGGATAACACCAAGTGTTTTAGGGGCTCTCAGAGCATCCCTCACCATGCAGCCCACTGGCAGGGGGCACTGGGAGATGTTTGCATGGCCTGTCCCTTCCACCTCCACATCCATTTAAACCTGTACACATCTTCCTGCTCATTTGAAGGGCTGTTGCAAGGAATAATGGCTGTTTAATTAGGAGCTGGGCTGTTTGGAAGGGAAGGAAGGCATGGAGCTGTTGGGAAGGTGAAGGGTGGTGAGAGTAGAAACTTGCTGGAGGTCTGGAGCTCAAGCCCCCGGCCCCATTTAACAAGGGCCTGGAGGGACAGGACAAGGGGGAATGGCTTCCCACTGCCAGAGGGCAGGGTTAGATGAGATATTGGGAAGAAATCCTTCCCTGTGAGGGTGATGAGGCCCTGGCAGAGCTTCCTAGAGAAGCTGTGGCTGCCCCTGGATCCCTGGAAGTGTCCAAGGCCAGGCTGGACAGGGCTTGGAGGAACCTGGGATAGTGGAAGGTGTCCTTGCCCATGGCAGGGGGTGGAACTGGATGAGCTTTAAGGTCCTTTCCAACCTGAAGCATTCCTGGATTCCATGATTTAAGGCTGGAGAGGAATTGCAGCTGAGAGACTTCATTTTTAGCTGCCTTCTGCCAAATGGAAAATGACCAAAACTATAACTGTGACGTGTGACAGCATGAAGGTCACCACGCTTTTCTGTTTCCCATGTGGAGCAGGAGTGAAACGTCTCCTCTCTGAGGGCACTGTGAGCAGGAACAGCCTGGCAAAGCCAGGGGGTGTGGGCTTTGAGCATCCCTGGCAGTGCCATCACAGCATCCAGGGACCTGTTTGGGGTGCAGAAGCTTTGCCACCTCCCAGCCCCTTTTCACGCCATGCCTGGGGACTGCCTTGCTCTCCCTGCCCCGGGGCCAGGCTCACCCCTGGGAGGGGTTTTGGGAGAGTTTATCACTCGTGCCAGGGTGGGGAGTTCCTGGTCACGCTTCTCCAGCTTCGCATCCTGGAGCGGCCGGCAAAGGGAGGGGTTGGAAGATTAATTGGAGTCTTGTTTCCCTCTTGTGATTGCTGGAGCAGCCGTGGAGAGATTAAAAGCAGCAGCCCGGCAGCAGCACAGATTCCTGGGCTGATTTTTATTTCCTGACCTTTATTTCTCTGGTTACACCCCTTTCCCTGGCACTGCTGTGAGTACCTGGGACCACGCAGGAAAAGGGAGGGATTGGGGATGCTCAGCTCTGCCAGTTGCCAGCGGCACATCCCCTCCTCCTGTTTGGTTGGGATGCAGGAATTGAGGCAATTAATCTGCATGTCTGCTTGCTGCAAACAAATAAATAAAACCTGGAGGGTTTTCCCCATCTGTTTCTTTATGGTGTTGCTCTCACTATTATTCTTGTTGTGCTTTGTTGTTTTGGCTTTTTTTTTCTTTTTTTTTTTTTTTTTAACATCTAGAAATATGGAATGATGTGACTGTGAAATACAGCATCTTTTGATTTTTAATTTTTTTTCTGTTGGTGATCATATTTTCCTTTCCTGAGCAGGGGGGGTGGTGTCAGAGCTGGCAGTACGAGCTGGGTTCAGGCTGTGACTCCTTGCCAAGAGTCTTGCCCCACATCGTTTGCTCCAGAGCAAAACTGCCTTGAGTCCATTTGGGCAGCTGCTGTTGATTCCTGAGCTCTCCAAGGGTCAGGTGCATGCTCTGGGAAAGCAACTGAGTGTTTTCCCACATCTCTGTGCTCATAAAGTAATGGAAAACTTAGGGAATAACTAGTTTGCTTTCCTTGTCTTCTGTTTCCTCAGAAACTTTGATGGATACGCGGACGGCGACGGCCGAGCTGGGCTGGACCGCCAACCCACCTTCAGGGGTAAGTTCCACTAGTCCAGCTGACCCTTGTGTGATCTAGGGGGGTCCATGCTTTTAACCCCACTGTTTGTAGGGGTAAAATGCTGGCGGGGAGCTGGAGGAGTCTCAGTGGGAACAGCGGTGCCAGGACATCTCTGTCCAGCTGAGCCAGGCTGAGCATCCTTCCCAGAGCCAATCCTGGGGCCTTGGTGAAGATGGAGCTTGTCTCCATCTCCATGCTCTCTCTTCCCCTTCCTGTTGTCCTTCTTCATGAAGGGTTCAGCCCCATCACTGCTCTCCATCCCCCTGCTCGTGCCTTTCCTCTCCCTGTGCCAAAAGGCTTGTAATTAGGAAACATTAGCAGGCTCCAAACAGCTTTCATACCTGGAACATCATCCATAATTGCACTCGGCAGTGCTCTTCCTTGGCTATTAATGTCACTTTTATGAAGTAATGAGGAACCAAACACCCTGAGGCACTTAAAACATCTTTTTTATATAATATGAGCCTTTGAGGAATGGAAGCATAAAATAACCTGACTCACATTCTCCTGGCAGAAAATGTGAGAGATGGAGCTGCGGGTGGGAGGGGATGTGAGCTGATGGATGGGCACCACGGTGGGACAGGCAGGCTGGGAGCAGCAGCAGGGCCTGTCCCTGGGGACTCCAGGATGTGGCACCAGAGGGGAAAGGATGCCAGGCTGCATCTTTGGTCGGGTGTCACTGGCTTGGCCAAGTCTTCAAACGAAATTATTTTCCACACCATCACCAAAGCTGGGCCACACCTGCAGCAGGCATGAAATCCACTCCAGACATGTCAGAGCCCCTTGAATTGGGGTATTTTGCTACTGAATTGCTTCAGAAAAATTCTGGGCCCAGATAAATTGCTGGAAAAATGCGGGAGGGGCATGTGCAGGTGATGGAGACAGGATATAAATAGCTGCCTGTGGCTGCTGTCACTGAAAGCCTGTGTGAGGCAGGCGGGTAGCTGGTGTTGTAAGGCATGGTGGTCTCACCCTCTGCAGAGCTGCAGAGCAAAGCCTCTCCCCAGCCCCATCCCTGCATCCCACTGTGTGCATCCCTCCCTCCCTCTGTGCCTCCCTGCAGCCATCCAATTCTCGCTCTTCTGAGAGTTCCTGGAGAGGCTTCTGCTTTACAGGAGCGTGTATTAAATCTTCCACAAAGTATTTAAAATGCCAAGTCTTTTATCTAAAATCATAGAATCAGTGAATCCTTTAGGTTGGAAGAACCCTCTCACACCATCAGGTCCAACAATTAACCCAGCACTGCCAAGGCCACTACTGACCCGTGTTCCCAAGTGCTACAGAAGCTGTATGGACAGCTTTTACGTCCCTCCAGAAATGGGGACTCCACCACTGCCCTGGGCAGCTGTGACAGAGCTGGATAACCCTTTCTGGAAAGGAATTTTCCCTGATACCCAATCTAAACCTCTCCTGGCACAGCTTGAGGCCATTTCCCCTTGTCCTGTCTGTTTTTCCCTGGAGCAGAGACCAACCTCCCTGGCTGTCCCCTCCTGTCAGGGAGTTGTGCAGAGCCAGAAGGTTCCCCCTGAGCCTCCTTTTCTCCAGGCTGAGCTCCCCCAGCTGCCTCAGCTGCTCCTGGTGTCCCAGACCCTTCCCCAGCTCCGTTCCCTTCCCTGGACATGCCCCAGTTCCTCAATGTCCTTCTTGTCATGAGGGGCCAGAACTGGACACAGGACTGGAGATGGCCCAGCAGTGCCCGGCACAGGGGATGGTCACTGCCCTAGTCCTGCTGGTCACACTATTCCTGACAGGATGAGAGGCTCCTGGGGGCTGCTGGGTGTCAGCTCCTTCTCTGAGGCTGCTCTCATCTCTCTTGGGGCTGGAGGCACAGGGAGTTGATGAGCCACCTCTCCTGACCCTGGGTTGCCATTGGCATGGGCTCCATGCAGGCTTTGGGTCCCGTTTGGGTCCCTTGGGTGGTGGCATCTCCCCATGGCATGCTGAGTTCCCAGAGGGGCTGCTCACCCCTGCTCACAGACCCCCCTCAGGTGGGGGCTGTTGATGTTCATGCTGGGGCCTGATGCCAGCCAAGCTGCAGGGGCTGTGGTCTCCCAGGAGGAGCTGTGGCAGGAGATGGGCTCTCCTTCTGCTCTGCCTGATGGACATGCTTTAAATCTTAGTGGAGTCAGAGAACAACATTGACTTAATCCTCAGCTCCCTGTGAATTATTTAGTAGTACCTCGTCAAAATGATGCATTTGTTGCTGTTAGAGCATTGGTGGCAGCAGCTGCTGGCACTGTGGGTCCTTCCAGCCACAGGGACCTGCTGCTCCCAGTGCCTGGTACCAGGAGTGCTCAACCCAAGGGATGCACAAGGCAGTGCCAGGATCTGGCCCCTGGAAAACCCTATTGAGGGTTTTCCAAGGGCATTTCATGTTGTTCGTAAATGCAGGAAACCTTGAAGTGAAGCAGTGTTTGTTGGCAGGTTTTGGCTCTTGAGTTTTGAGGCTCTGAGGTTTTTGAGGATGAGGAGGAGGATTCCTGCAGTGAAGACAGCAGAGCCAAGGGGCTGGTGTTAATGCTGGAGGAGAGCTCGTTGTCTGGCCTTAATTGGAGGCAGGGCTGTATGCAAAGCCCAGGTGGGAACAGCAAACAGTGGCAGCTCCCTTGGTTGGAGAGGATTGTACAGCTCCTGCTCTGAAAGGTGTCTGGTAATGTAGGGGCACTGAATCCCCCTGCCTTGTGCACAGGAGAGAGGGGGGGTTTTGCAGCACTTTCCTGGCACGGGGGTGGGAAGGAAGAACACTGGGCTGGATGAGGGAGGCTTTATTGCTGGTTTGGTAACCATGGCTTAACAACAATGTGCAACCTTGGGTTCTGATCTTGGCTTAAGTGTAGCAGAGCTAAGTAGGTGGGCCTGGGAGTGAATGTTCTGGTGCACTTGTTGGCAGTGTGAGGAGGACCCTTATTTGAAAACAAAACAAAAACCTGTGTTTTGTTACATCAAGGCTGTGGTTCACAGGAGGGAAGCTTGGGGTTGAGTTGAGAAATGTTGAGAAATGTGGTTTTTAAATGAAAAAAGGATGAGGGTAAAAATCTGTGAGGTTTCAGGGTTGTTTGTGGTGCATCAGCTTGTCAAGACTCAGTGTGACAGGGCAGGGTGGCATCACCTGTTGTGCCCTGTGTAAACACAGGCGTGAACGCTGCTGCAGCATCGCTCCTGGAAATTATCCCTGATACTGAGGGAGCTGCTTAAAGATTGCCATATGAATAATGCTGTTATGAGGAGACTGTAAACATGGATTAGTTAAAATGAATGGATTATGAGGTTGTAAATCTGTCTGTAGGAGTCTAATGCCATCATAGACTATTCACAGTTTGCCGCTGTCCCTTAATTGAAATTGTAGCCTGGATTATATTAATGCCCTTCTATAAATCGAATTGCAAATCTATATTCCCTCTCTCCACAGCAGTAATGTTTTATTTAGTTGGTTTTCTTTGCTGGGGGAAATGATCCCGTTGTGCCGGGAGCTTGGGGTCAGGCTTACTCTCCAGCCCACGTACTGGCTCGGGCTTTAATGAAGCTGTAGCCTTCCCTCCTGCCTCCAGATGCCTGGACCATCTTTCTTCCCATTTTTACATCCTCCCGGGGCAGATAAGGCAGTTGCCCACATAGAAAAGATATTTTAGTATCAATTGGGAGCAATGGGGAGAGGCATGGAAGGGTAAGAGGGTGGCGATTTCTTCTGGTCATGGCCTGGTTGGTGCTCCTGCATGTGCATCCCATTGTGTGCCCATAACCCCATTCCTTGTCCCCTCTGGAGCTTTGGGATTGTCCTCCCAGCCCTGCCCTGTGCAGGGTGAGCGGCCATCGCCGGTCCTTCTTCCTCCTTCTCACCACTTCTCCCTGCTCCTTTCTGCAGTGGGAAGAAGTCAGTGGCTACGACGAGAACCTCAACACCATCCGTACGTACCAGGTGTGCAACGTCTTCGAGCCCAACCAGAACAACTGGCTCCTCACCACCTTCATCAACCGGCGCGGGGCTCACCGCATCTACACCGAGATGCGCTTCACTGTGCGGGACTGCAGCAGCCTCCCCAACGTCCCTGGCTCCTGCAAGGAGACCTTCAACCTCTACTACTACGAGACAGACTCTGTCATTGCCACCAAGAAGTCTGCCTTCTGGACGGAGGCACCCTACCTCAAAGTGGACACCATCGCTGCTGACGAGAGCTTCTCCCAGGTGGACTTTGGGGGCCGGCTGATGAAGGTGAACACGGAAGTGAGAAGTTTCGGGCCCCTGACCCGCAATGGCTTTTACCTGGCTTTCCAGGACTACGGGGCTTGCATGTCTCTGCTGTCCGTCAGGGTCTTCTTCAAGAAGTGCCCCAGCGTGGTGCAGAACTTCGCCATCTTCCCGGAGACGATGACGGGTGCGGAGAGCACCTCTCTGGTGACGGCGCGCGGCACCTGCATCCCCAACGCCGAGGAGGTGGACGTGCCCATCAAGCTGTACTGCAACGGCGACGGCGAGTGGATGGTGCCCATCGGCCGCTGCACCTGCAAGGCTGGCTACGAGCCCGAGAACAACGTGGCTTGCAAAGGTAAGGCTGCCTTTGGGAAACAAGCCCTTTTGTGTTTGTTTCAGGGCAAAATGTTTGTCCCCAAACAAGCTGTTTTGTGCAGTACTTCCCCTGATGTGGTTTTGCTCCAGGGAGCAGGCAGGAATTTGCGAGCAGTGCTCAGCCTGTGGTTTCTCAGTGTGCTCTGGTCAGTGGCCAGACCTGGTGAGCAGTGTGGTGAGGGTGCAGGTGGCGGTGCTGGGGTCACTGCCACCCTGCTGGAAGTCACCTCTGTGATGTGGTGCCTTCAAAGTGCTGTGCTCGCCGCACAGGCTTTTTCATCTGCCCCGTTATTTCCCTGGCAGAGCCGGGCAGCTGCCATCAGGCCTGGCTGCCATGGGGCTGCTCTGATTCTCCGTGTTAATTGGAATTGTTCTGCTGGTTTTTGGGTTCCCCGGCCACGCTGCCAGCATGCTGCTGCCTGCTGGAGTCCTGCAGTGTGAGGTTACAAATATGGAAACAATGCTCACTGCTTTTCATCTCCTTTTGCCCTTGTGGTGAATGTTTCCCAAATACCATTGGAACGTTGGTTCTTTTTCTATTGGCCGCCCTTTCCTTCTCCTCTCCCAAATTAAAGTATTGGTTTTGCATGCTGTTTGGAAGGAGGAGAGGAGAGCGCTTTCTGCTCACTCTGTTTTACCAGTTCCAAATAAATTCTAGAAGGTCAACACCACCAGGGCAAGGAAGGATTGGGAAGAAGGAGAAGGTCAAATGCTTAAGGGCTGGTTTGGTGGGTTGTGATGGGGGTCCAACTTGGATATCTTTTGGTTTAAGGTGGGGGAATGTGTGTACCACCAGGCTTGGCTGTGATGCTCCCTGGGGAGTCCCACGAGGTGTTTCTTTTCCACCTGTAACTCTGGATATGTGAAAATAGCAAAGCTGGGGTTCAGGCTGTGGAGAAGCTTGTCTGATGGTTTGCTCTAAACCTTGGAACTGCGTAGGTTTTCACCACGCAAAGCCTCCTTCCTACCTCTCCAAGGTGGGGTTGGTGACACCTTCCTGTGCCAGAGTTCCGATAACCAGGAACCCCCCAGAATCCTTTCTCAAAGAGCATGGCTGGGGGTTCCTATGAGGTTTGTGGTTGAAGTTTAGGGTGGTTTTGTCCCCACCAGGAGATTCCTGTGAGGAGCCGAAGCGCTCAGTCGGAGGGAGGGCTGTCTGCAAACCCAGCGTTTCTGGCGAGACGTTCCTCTGCTATTGAACCAACACACAGAAAGCACACGTGGTTACATGGCAAAATGACATTTCTCATCATGGGAAAACAGATACTAATTTTAGCTAAACACTGGAATTGGGAAGTAATGTCGCTGCCAGAAACGGAGGAAAATAGTGACAATATAAAAACGTGGGTTTTGGTTACGTTGACCTTTCTGCCAGCTGGAGGAAGGTGGGGTCCTGAGTGCTCCTGACCCCTGGGAGGACTGTGATGCACCTCAGTGCTTGGGGAAGGGCAGAGGATTGACAACAGCAGGATGAGAAGCACGGGAGCAGGTTTGGGAACCGCACCTGCCAAGGGTGGGTGTTAGACCCATCTCCATGGCTTTTCTTATTTCCTTTTCTTGTGCAAACTGCATAAGGGTGGTGAAGTGTTCATGCCATCAAAGCTACACCAAACAGACCCCAGGAAACTGGGGATTTGCTGGGTTTTCTGTGCCCTGGTGCCTATCTCCAGCTGTGCTCCCTCTCCTCAGCACTGATCCCCAAGGAGAAACTGCTGAGCTCCTGGTGAGTGTTTTGCCTTTGCAGGGGGAGCATGCTCAAGGAGTATTCAGACTCCTTGAGGCGAAGATTAGGGATCCTGGCAGCTCCAAGGAGTAGAAATATCCTTTGTAGATTGACTGGCAGCGTGTATGATCCTGAAAGGCACCTGAGTACACTGTGGGTGCAGGACAGGCGGGTGTTAAATGGCACCAGGCTCATCTGTGATGACAGGAATGTGCTGTTTGATGATTCCATGGGTGCTGGTAAGATGCTGTCTGTGGAGGAGAGCTCTGATAGCTGCCCTTTCCCAGTCCTGTTGAGTATTTTCCAGTTCCTGTGTCAGGAGGACAGATAAAAGGCTGTGATTGCAGGAGACTTGTGTGTCTGAAGGCCCTGCTCAGTGCCAAATCCAGTATATCTCTCATCCCCTCAAAGTTCACTAAAACCCCTCCTAAAAGCTTGATCCAGGGTTAACATCAGGAATTTTGGAAAATTACTTGCATTTGAATAAAAATCTGACCTTGTGTTGGACTCTGGCTCCGTGGAAGTTCATTTGCCATCGGGCTCCTTCTTGTATCCCCATGGACCTTGGAGCTGGCAAGGGAAGGCCTAAGCACACTGCTGCCCTTCATGGAGGTTGGTGAGCAGGAGGTGGCACATTCCAAAGTTTAGAAATAAAAATTCCTTGGTTTTCTTGGAAGGGTTGTATTCCTGTGCCTGGTCTGCCTGGCAGGGAGGCTGCTGGGATTGCACCCTGGCTCCTGGGAAGCACACACTCCTGACATCTGCTCCAAACCTTCATCAGCCTGAGATGAGACACTTAACAAGCCTGTGGGAATTGTCGCCAAGGAAAAAAAACCAAAAAAAGAAAATCCCTCAGTATTTGAAGGCTGAAAAAATAGGCTTAATTTCTGCGTGGTGGGGAAAAAGATAGGGCTGGATTGTTCAGCTCCCCCAGCTCTGTCTCATCCCTCACTCCCCTGGGAAGGAGGCTGTGCCTATCATGGGGCCATTAGACCGGAGCAGGTTCGTGCTGACAGTGGAGCTTGGACTACTCAGGGATTCATTAATCCTGGCTTTTAGCAGCACTTATGGCCCAAGGGACGCACAGGCACAACGTCATCTTCCTTGGGGGTACTCAGAGCCCTGAGGAGATTATCCTCGTGTTTTGGGGTCAGAGAGATGGGGGCTGCTACCAGCACTGTGCCAGGATGGGCGTGGGAGAGAGGGGAATTGTCTTTGTGGATCAGCCCCGTTATTTGTTCCCATCCCAGGCTGGTTTGGCACAGTCTCCCTGGCACAGCTTTCAGCTGTATGCCAGAGCCCAGTGGACTGCCCAGCCCATCCTCTTGGACACCCTGTGCCCGTGGGGGTGGTGGGTCAGTGTGAGATGGAGGCTCTGCCTCAATCCCAAATGAATAATTTATGCGGTGCGTGAGAGAGCCCACGCTGTCCTCGGGCTGATATTAAATCCATTTGTCTTGCTCTGCCCTGTCCCCCAGCCCTGCTTTATGGCTTCCTTGTGTGGTCAAGGGGCAATGCATCATCGTGCTGGGGAGGAGGTGGGAGGGAAGGTGGCAGCGGGGATCACTGGGAGGCGGGCGGAAACCTTGGATGAGCATGCTGGGTGGATTTTGCTTTTTCTCCTCAAGAAAGATTGTTAAACCCTTTCTCCCCTGGTGTTTGAAACCTGGTGATGGCAAAGGAACCCCTCACTAGAATGTTGGCAGTTGTGTCTCTTGGCTTTCATCCCTTTTGAGTTTGAGGACTGGGCACTGTGTTTCTGTCTGCTGGAATCACGCTGGCTTTCTCTCTGACCTTCCCAGTGCCGGGCACTAACTTGGGTGCACGTAGAAGGAAAAAGGCTGGGACTGAACTAGCTTTGTGCTGAATTTCTATGTTGTATTTATAAACCCAGGAAGAAGGGGTGAGAGAGCAGTCCTGCTGCTTCCCGGCCTTGTCTCACTTTCAGTTTTCCCCTCCTGGTGAATTCCTGTGCTGGCGCGTTCGGGAGCCTCCAATCTGCCGCTGCTGGCCTGTCTGCTACAGCAGCTGGAAATCTGACCTGGCTGGGGGAAAAAATCAAAATAAACCCCACAAAACAAGAGCAAAGCTGGGCTGTGTTGCCTGCAATGCAAAGGCTGCTCATCAAGCAGCCCTGCTTCCAGGCATCCCTGGCTTTCCACTCAGCAGCTGTTCCTCTGTCCTGTCTCCAGCCAGGTCCCTCCATCCTTCCTCACCTGCTGACCAATGTGCTGCGCTCTGCCCAACCTTTGCCAAAGCTCTGTGTGGGTTTATCCTGATCTCCTTCATCCCTTTGATTGCTCTGTCTCCTTTCTGTGTTTGTCCTTCCCTTCTGCCTTTTCTGTGGAGGAATGGATTGGGGAAGGGAGCAGCGGGAGGGGCATGTCCGACCTTGAATGTTGAAGAGTGAGCAGCTCCATGCTGATTCCCTGTTACCTCCCCCCTGCCAAGCAGCCCTGGTGATAATTATTGATTTCCTCTACTTATCCATCACAGAAGATTGGAAACAATGTGATTTATAAAGTGACTTTTTAAATAATTGCAAACATTTTGCAATTAGGAGCAGAACAATTTGCTATCACTTAAAACAAGGAAAATGTCAAGTTTTCCCAATGAAATTGTTGCTTGTGTTGAGAACTGGGATTTTTTGGTCTCTGGCTGTGCCCTTGCCTGCCTTTTCCCTTCTCTATGGTCCAGCCTGGTGCCCCTGCACCATTTTGGGGCACCCAGGAAAGGTTTTCTTGGGTGATGAAGGTGATGTTGGTTTTGTCCCATGGGTGAATGGCAGCAAGGGAGGTCATGGGGACACAGGACTCCCCATGCATTTAGCTGTATCTATCCCATCCCAGTGTGCTGCAGCTCCATGCCCAGCTGCCTGGATGCCTGGGGCAGAGTGAGCACATCAGGCATTGGCAGGGGCTGCAGAAAAGCTTTTTTTCTTTTAAGGATGGCTTAATTTTTTATTTTTTTCTCTAATCTGCTGGTCCGTACACTTCCCTGTGGTTGGAAATCATCTTCTTTCCAGCCTCTGTGCTGACCTCTCTCCTCCCCACCACTCCAGCATCTCATTCCAGCTTACCTGGCCTACAAGTGATCTTTTTTGTTGACATTTTATTCTCTAAAACAGGAGGGGAAAAACAAAGAGGTAAAAAGAAGGCGCTTGCCCTGCTCTTCTCTCCTTCCACCTGCCCTTGGATTTTTAGCAGGGCACGGGATGGGGCCAGCAGCATCCCAGAGTGGGCTTGGTAGAACAAGGGCTGAGACAAAAAATAAATATTTGGGCTTAAAAACCATCAGCACTTCCTTGTCAAGCTCTTTCCTGGGGACCAGGCTTAGGTCAACCAGTTTGTTCCCAAACCTTTCCAACCCTGTGGACAAACAGCTGATGCACACTGGGGTCTCTGCCTGGCAGCTGGGTAGAAAGGAGCGTCTGCGACTGATGCTCATGATGATTTAAGTGTTTTTCCAGGGAAAATGTTTCCCTGTGGGTTGGAATTGGGATTTCCAGCATTCCATGGCTGGGCAGTGTCAGCACGCTGGGGCTGTGGGTCTCCTGCTCCCTGTGCATTGCTGTGCCTCTGCTCCCTGGGGCTTGGGCACCTGTGGCACACAACCCATCAACTGTCCCAAAAGCTGCTTTTAGACCCAAATCAGAGCAGCCGGGGCACTTTCCACCCTGAACGGCAGCAAAGATGTCCAGGGGGTGTTTTATTTCAGGCTTAGCTGAGCCACAAACCTCTGACTGCTCAAAATGGGCCTTTTTCTC
>VYXD01003610.1:282671-298293 GCA_013397195.1 Hylia prasina | reverse complement strand
TTTTTCCTTTTCCTTTTGTTCTTATTTTTTGGCACAATATCAAGTTTCCTGCCCCTCTCCCATCCTGCATCAGCCCAAGCCGCTCTCCCTGCTCGGGCTGTGCTGGGAAGTGGCAGCTCTGGCAGCTGCTGCCGAATCCTGGCGGCGGTGCCGGCAGGAGGGAGGGAGGGATGCTCCCCTTTGTTGGAGGGGCTTTGCCTTTGCCTGGAAGCGATCTCCCGGCTTCCACCACTGGGTGGAACAGGCAGCCCAGTTTTACCACGGCCACGCTGTGGAGGAGAAACAGTGGAATCCAAAAAAAAAAGTGAGAAAGAAAAAAAGTGTGATGTGTGGTTTTTCCTAAATTGTGCCTTAGTGAAGGCATCCATTAACCTCCGTAATAATTTTGCAAGGAAAATGTCCAGGAAAACCTTGTTAACTTTCTTTTCTAATGAGTGTGATGGGTTTTAATGAAAGTCTTAATTAGACATTATTAGCCCAAATGTGCCTCTGATGGATTCAAGCCCTTTTCCTTCCCCCAGCACGCGGATGGGGAGGGTCTGTGAATGCTGGCTGCTGTCAGGGAGGAGGCTTGGGCAGCACAAGCCTGTCCTGTCCCTGTCCCCAAATCATCCCTGTGATCCAGACTCGTCTAAAGGAGAAAAAAGGGAGGAGCACAGAAAATACCCCAGGCAAGATATGAGTGGGGGGCAAGTGAGCATTGCAGGGTTGGAATTCCCAAGCTGGACCGTGGCAGCTGTGACCTCAGAGGGATTAGGGAATGGCCCACAAGCTTCCATGCATGGCTTTATTTTCCCACTTACCAGTTTTTTTCCTCCTTAAATTGTTCCATGGGCTGTTTATGTATTTCCCTTCCCTAGCATGGGAACATCTGAGTGTTAATAACATTGATTCCAGCCTTAAACCAGGAAGAAAAATCCTCCTTGGATTTTCCCACTCACCCAAGGGTCTTTCCTTGCCACTGTTTGGAAGTGGAGGGATAAATCTGCTTCCAAACCCTCGTTCTGTTAATGATCCATTTAGGAAACTTTCTGTGGTAGCTGTAGAGCCTGGGGAAATAAATCTTTTGGGGAATTTTGGGGTGCAGAGCTCCATGCGTGCGCATTCATGAGCATCCCTGCAGCAGAGGGCTGTGAAACCCACCCATCTGTCCCAACTCTCTCCACTCCCCCAGCCCAGGAGACCTGGCTCTCACCCTGCAGCCAGCTCGTCGGAGGCTCTGCTGTCCGGCAGGAGCCGGGATTGTTCCCCCAGACAATGGGAGAGCCGCAAGGAAGCGCCGGATCCGGCCCACGTCCGGCACCCGCATTGTTTCACCCTTGTTTGCAAACAGCCAGCACCTGGCAAACCCAATGACTCAGCCAGGGACTTTTAAAGCCTTTCTATAACTTTTTCCTTTTTGTTTTTTTGTTGGGTTATTGTGTTTTTTGGTTTTTTCTGGTTTGGTTTTTTTTTTTTTACAGTCACGAGAGAACTCCTTTGGGAATGGCTCTTCTTGCTGCGGTTTGCTTGCCAAGGGGTGGGAATCTCAGCCATGTTTGGGGCTGTGCTGCACCCTACAGCCCATGGCACACTCCAGGCACCAGTGTCTCTCCCAGCAGGGTAACAGTAATCATTTAAAACATAAAAAAGAGTTTTTTACCCTGGCTGGGGAAGGGGCTGGAGCACCAGGAGTGGATGAGGGAGCTGTGGGGGCTCAGCCTGGAGAAAATGAGGCTCAGGGGGGACTTCCATGCTCTGCACAATTCTCTGACAGGAGAGGACAGCCAGGTGGGGCTGACCCCCAGGGAACATGGGACAGGACAAGAGGACATGGCCTCAAGAGGTTCAGATTGGGAATTAGGGAAAGTTTCTTCACCAGAAGGGCTGCCAAGCCCTGAAACAGGCTGCCCAGGGAAGTGACAGAATAACCATTCCTGGAAGTGTTTGAAAGCTGTGTAAATGTGGCACTTGGTGACATGGTTTAGTGGTGGCCTTGGCAGTGCTGGGTTAATGTTTGGACTCAATGACCTTGGAGGGCTTTTCCAACCTAATGATTCTGTGATTCTATAATAGTAATAATAAAATGGATTTTCCCCCTCAAGCCATGAAATAACTCATCACCACGCCCCTGTGCAAGGCATCATTTGGAAGCTCATTTGGGCTGCAGTTGGGCTTGTGGGTCTCCTGCAACCCCTGCTTGGGGAATCAGCCCTTCGTGGATGATGTTTTAGTGAGAGACCCAGAGTGGTGAAAAATCCATGGACCAGGTGGAACGAGTTCCCTGCTTCCCCCTGGCTGCCTAAGGAGCTTTGTGTGGGTTGGATGTGCCAGCTGGGACACTGCTGAGGAAGGACGGAGCCCGCTGGGATGAGGGAAAAGTAATGAGTGCAGATACGGAAGTTTTAATTTGCTCCCCTCTCCGCGCCCCGCCGGGCGCTGGGATGGTGACAAATGGAGCGGTGCCGTGGGTGTCAGCTCCGAGTGTGTTACAAGCGGTCATTTGTCACGCCTGGTGCCTCAGAGCACAGGGGATGCCTGGAGAGAGGAGCGGGGGGATTAAATCAAAGCGTCGCTCGCGCTCCTCTCCTTTGGAGGAGCCATGGGAAAACCCATCTGTCTTCAGCCAGGGCAGCACTCACGGCCGAGGAGCCTCCATGCCTTGGCTGTGGGAGCATCAAGCCAGAGGTGTGGGCACGCCAAGTTAAGTTCTGCACCCACCCCAGGGGGGAATTGCTGCTTTCCCACCCTAGGTTCCAGCAGCTGCCATGAAAAATTCATTAATGGCATGGAGGGAACTGCATCACTTAGTTTTTGTATTCAGCCCAAGACTCACCTGCTTGTGTCACATTTATGGTATGAAATGGATTTGAGGCAGGAGAGCTGTGGGCTGGGGTAGGAGCTGGTCACCTTGGTGTTCTCAGTGTGGCTGCATCCTGCCTGAGCATGGCTGGGCGCCCAGCAGCAGCACCCCTGTGAGCAGGCAGCAATTCCTGGGATAACGCTGTCCTTGTCTTGTCTCATCCCTTCCCTCCCTGGGGCCTCTCTGGGATGATGCTCTGGTGGGTGCAGGCAGAGCTCTGCCATCTCCTTGCTGTTCTGGGGGAGAGCTGTGGGGCGTGGGGCACAGAACTGTGTGCCAAGCTGGAGGTGGAGATCTCCAGCCTCAGGTGTAGTCTCTGGACTTCGCTGCCTAAAACTTGTCTGTGAAAGCAGGGGCATCGTGGAAAATTATATACAGGGGGAATTATGAATTGAATTTCCATCCTGGCTCAAGCAGCTTTGCCGGGTCTGCAGCCCAGAGAGGAAATTGCTGTTGAGGAGAGACATGATATTGACTTACACTTTTATTTTTAATGTTGTACTTTATTATAGTACCTATTGCATTCAGACTCAAAGATCTGTGCAAAACCCTGGCCCTGGACATAGCTTTGGTAGGGGTTGGTGCACACTGGCACATGTCCCCTCTATGGTGCAGAGGGATCTGGTCACCCTCCTCAGAAGCAGGGATTACTTTGACATTTATGGGTTTTGCACCGATGCAAAACAGGGAATTCGAAATGGTTCTGAGCATGGCAGAAAGGTTCTCTGGATGTCTGCGTGTTTCCAGGGACTGTCATTCTCTGGCTAAACCCAAATCGCCTGGTTCTGCCATGGACATCTGTTTCAGCACACCAGGCAAGCAAGGGTGGCAGTGCTGGAGGAGGGTGACAGGAGAGACCTGGGATTATCACAGATCTCCTGCTCCACATCGGATCTGCTCCTGAGCTCTTAATCATGTGTTATTATTGAAGACAACTTATTCTTAGAGAGCCCAAGGTGCAAATTATGTTTCACAGCTAAGAAAAGCTTCCAGAGCTGCCTACGTACAGTAAGTCCCTGCAATCTCAGGTGGCTTTGATTTATGTATAGCAGATGTTGAGGATGGAGGAGACCACTCCTTTGTGCCTGCTTGTTGCTATCACCAGCATAGACACAGGTGGAAATTTCGGCAGTGCCTGTCTGAGCTCAGAGGTGGGGTCAGTGAGTGTTCTTCCACCCTGCAGCTCTGGGCATCTGTCCTGTCCCCAGTGGTGGCACCAAAATGGACAGTGCCAGAGTATTCACACTGATTGCAGGAGGTCCTTTCCTGTCCAGGAGCTCTAGGGCAGGTTGCCTGCCGTCCCCACTGTGGCATAGGGGTGAGCCAGTGTGGGAATCATGGAAGCATGGAAGGGTTTGGCTGGAAGGGCTTTTCAAAGATGTCACCCTTGTTGGTGCCATGTGTCCTCTCTCCTCTCTGCAGCTGGGTAAGAAGGCACCTTTCCTCCCAGGAATAGTAACTGTTCTGCTATAAATATTCATTGGGAAGCTCTCTTAATTGTTTTTCTAATTAATTCCATGCATGGTACTCTTGGGGTGCATGAGGAATGTGCCTTGTTTGGGATGGTAAATCCATCCTCCCATGGCAAATCTATTCCTGGGCACAGTCCTTAAGCAGTCAGCCAAACCACAGCCCCCCAAGGCTCACCTCCACCAGGATGGCAGTGTCCTGCTCCATGTTGGGACATCTCAGCGCTCCAGTGTGACCCAAGGCACGATGTCCCCTGTGGCAGGGACACAGGGAAGCTGTGTGTCCCTGTGTTCCTGGTTGTGCCAGCCTGGCCCTGTGACTGAAACTGTCCCCAGCCCCATCCTGGGATGACTCTTCCTTCACGGTGTCAGCACTAACAAGGAACCACTTCAGACATAATTAATGAGCACTTGATGTTCTCTAGATTGAGGGGACACTGCATGGCATGAGCTGGAGAAGGAGGAAGAGGTGCTTAATTAGTTCCTGTTAGGGATGGGAGATGTTTGCTTCCCAGCCAGGAGGGGGCTGTGCTTTGGGGAGCCCAGTGACAATGCCACCCCAATTTCCCAGTTGGAAGAGGGGCTGGAATTATGGAGTGCCACTGGTGATTCCCAAAATCCCTAGTTGCAAAGGAAAGATGCATCTTTTTCAGGGGGCTTCAAACCACAGCCCCTGCCAGCTGCTCTGTACCTGGGGGAGGAGCTTCTCCTGGAGATCCTCCAGGAATTTTCGTGCCTGTTCACTTCCCTGTTGATGAGGTGGTTTGATAACTCACGCAGGCATTGAGGTGTGGACACGATGTGCTGGGTTAGGTGGCACATGGAAGTATTGGCTCTACCAGTCTGTGTCTGTCAACTCTGGAGTGGCACATTGCACAGTTCTTGAGGGAAAAAAATATTTCTCCATGGACCCTGGTGCCTGGAGTGGGGGTAGAGTATCTCAGGGGGTTGTGGTTTTGTGATGTGAGTCCTGGCCTGAATCTCAGTCCCCCATTTCATACTCCAAATTCATTGTGAGGTTCATTGTGGATGACATGGTGGAGAGGCACTGACCTTGGACGGTTCCAAGGATGGGGCAGCCACAGCTTCTCTGGGTAACTTGTGCCAGGGCCTCCCCACCCAAGAATTTCTTTCCAATATCCAATCTAACCTTGCCCTCTGTCCAGGTGAAGCCTTTCCCCATTGTCCTGTCACTCCAGGCCCTTGGAGCCCTTTTAGGTACTGGAAGCTCCTGCTTGCAGAGCTGGTGGCCCTGGCACAGGGAAGAGCCTGTGCCAGGCTGCAGCTGCTAAATCTGTTTTTAAAGAAGGATATAAGGAGGTTAAATAGTATCAAATCCTTGATGACAACTTAATCCCCCTTTCATTTGTTGACTCAGAGTAATGAGCTGGGGCAGTGAGGATGGTGAGGAGCAGGTGCCTGGTACTGCCATGCCCACATGTCTGCTGCTCGCTCAGCCGTGAGCCTCCCTGTGTACGTGTATGAATTGTCTGGAGTTTGATTAATTTATTCAGTTTGATCGCTCAAAGTGGTTTATGGCAAGGAAGTGGAGCTGTGGTGGGGGAGCTGTGGCATGGGACTGGGCAGTGAGCCTGGAGCCAAGTGGAAACTAAAACAGAACAATACCTGAGTGGGAGAACAGGGATATGGAAAAGTGACCATGACAAGTGTTGGGTTTTTTCCCCCTCTGGCTGTTCTGGAGAGCAAAGTGAGTTCCCTGCTCTGTGGCAAGCTGGCAGCCCCACGGCACCGTCTGCCCAGGGTGTGCCTGCTCTTCTCTTTGCATCCATCTGGGACAGGTTTTCTCTTCAGACCTTCAAAATTCCCCCAACCATGAAAAGCAGAGGGACTGAAGCCCAGAGTGGTGATTAGATGGGTGAGCATGGACCTGTTGGGAAGCTGCAGGCAGTGAGCAGCCAGGCATGTGGGAGCCTGGACCAGCTGTTTCCATGCCCTGCTCGAGGCTTAAACTCCTTGTTTAGGGCCACGATGTCACCTAAGCAGTTGGTGTTGAAGCTCCTTTGCATCCAGAGACCCTTAATTTTTCCAAGCAAGCCTTTCTGGAGGAAAACTGCTTCTGGGTGAGCATCAACTTCTTTTTGCTTCCAGTGAAGCACGTGGGCCTTACTGTGGTGAGCATTTAAGTCTGTGAGCACCTCGCTCCATCAAAAAGGTATTGAGCGAGGGGTGGGTTTTTTGGGAGAGGTGAATAGGGATGCATCCAGTCCTGTTGCCTCTAATATGCCTCGCACATCTCCCTCCACCGCAAGCACCTTTGAAATCCTGCCCTGCTCCAATTCATTTCTCATCCGTGAGAAGAAAAGCAGAAAAAATAAAAATCCCCGAGAAAGGTAAAACCACATTGAATTTTACTTCCCTCCATGAATAAACCATGGCAGGCCGGCTCTGACTTTAATTTACATGTGTCCCAAGGCGGATCTAAGCCTATTCCTCCCGAGGTGGAGGGCTGGTTTAATTAAGCGGCTGCGTCACGCCGAGCAGGGGCCGCATTCCTCCAGTTCCTCCCCGCAGCGGGAGAGACGGAGCCCTTGCCTGCAGGATGCCAGCCCGGATGCTGGGAAGCTCATGTTTATCTCATGGGTTTATCTCATGAGTTTATACAGTGCTGAAAGGAGGGAACACGATGGGGTGGGTGCTGTTTGTAATCCGGATGGCCCCGAGGCAGGAGCATCTCTGGGTGATCCAAAATTTGTGCGTTCGGCTACAAAATGGTGAAATTTGCACCAAAATTAGGTTTTGGGACAAGGATCTGGGGACAAGGCTCTGCTGGGATGTCCCATCCCCATGTGCTGGGGTTTCTGGCATGGCTTGGGGTCCTGTGCTGAGCTCCCTCCTTGGGAACAGGAGGATACTTCAGGGCTGGAATGCTTGGACTTCCCTGTTCCTCCACCCGGCTCAGGCTCTTCTCCCTACACTGAGGCCTGGATGCTGGGATTTGGTGGCTGATGAATGTTAAAGGGCTGAGTCTCCTTTCTTGGCATGGTCAGGAAGGTGGGATGCAGGTGCCCTTCCAGCTCTCCTGGCTTGGCATTGCTCCCAGTATAGAAAGCTCTCTGGATTAATTTGTGGATGCCTGGCAGAGGGTGGCACGGCAGAGCACCCCCCGGCACTGCTGGCTGCCTGCTGGGCTCCCCGTGGCCGTGCCAGGCTGAGATGTTCCTGGAGAAACACTTGCCTTAATATAAAAGGCAATCAGATCATTAAAAAGAAGGTATGGGGGCAAAATCCTCACAAAACAACCTGCCAGCCCTCTCCCCAACAAAGAGGCAAGGAATGACAGGAGAGCACCATGTAGGGATGCAATTAAACCTCTGGCACCACGCGCCTGCTCCCTGCTTGGATGTGTGCAGGGAGGATAACGAGGGAGATGAAAGCAAGGTGGGAAAGCAGCGCCCTCCTCACCCTTTTTGACGGTGGGAGATGACAGCCCCTGCCTGTGGGTGACAGCCTGCCCAATTCTGCTGGTTTTCCCCCCAACCTGCTGCCTGTGTCATCATCATATATCAAAGGCACTGAAGCCCAAATGCATGGACTGGGTGGCAGCCCGGGGTCTGTGTGTGTCCCCAGGGAACACAGTGTCAGCAGTGCCCCTGGCACTGCCCCAGAGGGCAAGTGGGAGCACTGGGAAGCTGTGCCAAGTGCCTGCCCCTGTAGTCACAGCGTCCTCTCAATGACACTTTCCTGTAGCACACAATTTTGTGTGGGTGTTTATTTGCCTGGATGATGTCTCTCAGCTGAAAGTGTCTGGGAGGGTGTCCTAGCTGGCATCTCGGCCGCTCAGGGTGACAGCAGGATGGCAAGGAGAGCATTTTAAAACACCCATCTCTGGGGCTAACCAGTTTGGAGGCTGAAAAACTGATTTTTTTTTTGTTATTTTATTTTTTAATGTATTTAAAGATAGATTCTGTGACATTGGTGTCTACAAAATGCACAAGGCATCTCCTCCCTTTTTTTGGGAGGGGTTAATAAAAAAATGATGAGCCTTGTGCACAAGGTGTTGGGTTGAGAAGCCAGCATTTTTTCTTAAAGATAAATTATTGTTTGTAGAAAGGAGGGCCTTGAATCTCTTTCTGGCAGGCTGCAAATGCAATGAGCCACAGTTTCTCCTTTTTTTCCTGACCTGTGCTGTCCTCAAACCCTGCTGCCCATCTCCCAGGGGTGTTGGTAGGTGCTTCCACGTATCTTTTTGGAGCAAGGCTGGATCATCCAGGCTCTTTAGTGCCTTTGCACCTGACAGTGCTCTCTGCACCTGCAGCTTGCTTGAGGGCACTGCTGCTTCTAATGCTGCTTTTCATCACCTGCTGTGCCAGAGTGCCACAGGTGTGCTTAAACACTGGGATTGCCCTGGAAAGGTGCTGGACCCAGAAGGGAGCCCAAAACAAATGTGAATTTGGGAATACCTGGGAAAATGGGGTTAGCTCTGCCCTGGTTAGCAGGGACAGGGGCATGGGATGGATGAGGCACTGCCGACTTGGTTTGCTGTGTGCCACTGAGGTTTGGGGCAGGTCAGTGCTCTCTGAGTCGCCGCTGAATCTGTAATTCCTTGGAGAGGCTCCTGTTTTGAAATCCAAGCAGGAAAAATGCCACTCTGCATCCCCCGGGAGCTTTAGAGCAAGTTAATGTAGAGGCAATGTCTCCTTTCTTTCTTCCTTTCTTCTTTTTTTTTTCTCTTTTGACTTAAGCTTCCCAGAGAGAGTAATTAAAAAGTGCAAGTTCCAGGTGCTAACTGAGAGGATTTAGTTTGAGAGTGAAACGCTTGGATACCCCCGTGCTTGAATATCCCCACACTTGCACCCTTTCCACAGAGGCTGTGATGGTGGCTTGCCTCGGGCAGGAGCAGGGATGGATGAGCCACAGATCCTACTTATCTCTGGCTCTTTCTAGGACTCCTGGCACCTGGGATACAGTGATGCAGGAGAGTGGTAGGCAGTAGAAAGCCCTCACAGTGCTGCTGTGTGTTTCCATAATCCATCCTTCTGCTGGGCACGGACCAGGCTCCCCAAGGAATGAGCATGGCCCCAAAGCTGCCAGAGCTACAGCAGCATTTGGACAATGCTCTCAGGCACAGGGTGGGATTGTTGAGGTGTCTGGGCAGGGCCAGGAGCTGAATTGGTGATCCTTGGGGATCCCTTCCAGGTCAGCATATTTTGTGGTTCTGTGATTCTGTGGTTTTGGCATTCTCCGATTCTGTGGTTCTGTGATTCTGGGAGCTGCAGAGGGAGGCAGCAGTGGGGACACAGCTTTGTGGTGCCTTCGCTGGGTGTTTGCTTCGTGTGAGATGTGACACGTGCCTCCTCTGAGCCTTTGAGGGGGGCTAGGAGAGGTTCAGCTCTGGCTGGGAGTCCCCAGTTGTATCCAGCCCTGTGGCCACATCCTTACAATCACCCCTTGGATGTGACGGCAACTTGCAGCTATTTTTCCCCCAAACTTCCACTGATGGCATCTCTCTGCAAGAAGCCCGAGTTTCACTAGCCCCTCAATGATGTTTTCTCCCACCCTCAGACGTGTCAGCCCTGGCAAAGGGGTCCTGCTGGCAAACTGACACCTGGGATGCACAGTATTCCTGATGTGCAGGCAGGATGATGGATCCGTGGGCAGCCTTGGATTGTGGGGGGTTAAGTGCTGAGCATCCTCCCTGCTGAGCAGCATGGAGGAGTTCTGTGCCTCAGCATTTACAAACACACCCCTGGTGCCTAAATGTGAGGAAATGGATAGTTAAGCACATCATTAATCTTACCCAGCCCCCATAATCAACAATCAATTAATTCTCCTCGGGGCTGAAGGGATGTGGGTTGTGCTGTAGCCTGGGCACTGGCAGAAAGAGCCCCTTCCCACAGGGAAAGCTGAGGCAGAGCCTCATCCTGCACGTCTGACACACTATAATGGATGCAGGCCTTGCCAGCTCTGGGAAGCTCTTGGAGCAGCCCTTAAATTAGGGCAAATGTTGTGCTGGCCATTAGTGGGGTGATTTATTGCTCCCTCCTGGGCTGGAGTCCTCCATCTGAGCCTTGCACTTGGACTGTAGGTTTGCCATGTGAAGGATTATGGATCCCACCATGGCACTGCAGGGCCCTGGGGGTTTGTGCTGTGTTTTTAGTATGAGGTTCGTGGTTCAGCTCCCCCAGAAAGAGGGGACACACGGGCAGCAGCCAGAGGGGAGTGCTGCACCCACGGCATATTTGGGAGGGAGGAGAAGGCATCCACCTCCCCAAAACTCTGAGAGGTTTTAGGCAAGTGCAGTGTAATTACAGGAGAGAAAAGCTAATTGGTAATAATAGCAATTAAGAGCCATGTGCCTGCAGATTATAGGAATTTGTGGATAAGCAAAGTGATGACAGAAACCTGTGGACACTGGGGTGCAGGGTGCCATGTTCAGGTGTTTTGACAAAGCATCACTTGGATTAATTGTAACTGAACATTAACAAACCTCTTCAACCAACCCACCAACATGCCCTCAAGCTTAAAACTGAGGCTTGTTAACAGCACTGCAAGCCTCTCATCATCCTCCTTCCCTCCTCCATCCTCTTCCATTAAAACACAGGTGGTTGTTCCCTGATACCACTGCCCTCCCCTTCCTGCTCCTCCAAAGAACCTGGCAGGTTTCAGGTGTGTTCTGACACATCCTCCAGCTCCAGAGCCCACAGTTCCCCCTTTGCATGTCTCATGGGTGCTCACCCTTCCTGTGGGAGCACAAGGCTGCTGGGACATGGTGGGGAGGCGATGGTGGGAAGGGAGAGGTGAGGAGCTGGAGATACACATGAAGCCTTGGCGTTCATTTGTGGTTTTGTCTCCAGCCTTGTGTGTCTGTGTAACTCTGTGCCTCCTTGTGCTGTAATGGGAATAGGGCTGTGTGTGTATTGGGGAAGGGTCTGCATCCCTCTGCCTTCTTCTGTAGGTCCCCCTCAAACCCTCTGCACTGCGTGGTGACCCCGTGTGTCTCACTGGCCACTCCATGAGATGGTGGGTTATGGCCCTGAGTGCTTCCTTAAAATGCCACATGCATGGGGTGGCTGTGGTGGGATGTGGAAGACTTGGCAGTCCTCCCGTGATAGGGAAGAGGAAGGGCAGTGGGAGATGGTGGCTGGTTCCTGTGGATTGCCACGTCCTCACCCGGCTGTCAGGGCCACTGGAAAGAGACAGTTCATTGCAGCCCGTTGTGTGCCTCAGGCTGGGAGGGGTGGGAAATCTAATGAATAATAAAATTGTAAAATATTGTTTTGATTTATTCTTTTCTATCATCTATTAATATCTGGAAAGGCTGTGTGAGCAGGAGGCCTTCATGAGTTTTGAATGACAGGTTAAAGGGCTCCAATAAAGATTAGATGGTCCACTATCTCCCAAGGAAATTGCATCAAAGTGGTTACTCCTGCTTGCTCCTATTAATTTCCTCTTCATGGCTGCTAGGAGATGCCTCATATCCTGATGCAGCAGACAGGGGCTAAGAGGCACTTTCCATTATCTCAATCATCGCCGTGTTTATGAGACACGTTGGGTGTTTCTCTGCAGAGCTGTGCCTTGAGGGGAATGGCATCACAGGGGCAGAGCCAGGAGCCCAGTGGGGCTGGGACCATCCTGGGGTGAGGCCAGGAACAGTCTCTCCTGGGCTGGATGGAATTCTGACCCCTTGGGTACATGTGCCAAAATACAGATATTCCCTTCTGCAGCCTTTGGTTCCGTCACATTTTGTTAGATGTCAGGGATGGATGAGCACCCATTCATCAGTGCCCATTGCTGAGGATGGGTAGGGTGGGGCGGAGATGAGGGACCCCATCCCTGTCACTCCATCCTCGCCCTCTCTCTGCAGAGCAGTGAGATGGTTGATTAATGAAACCTCCCCTGTGGCTGATTAAACCCTCACTGTAACCGAAACGTCTTCTCCGTTATGAATTAGTTGCCATTTCCTGCTTGAATGAACTCAGAGGCTGGGAAGCTCCTGCCCCAGGCTGCAGGGGATTAACAGGATGGACCCATAACACACTGTCATGGGTGTCAGACTGACTTTTAAATTAAATATTTAAATTCTGATTGGAAAAAGAGCTGTGGGACCTGAGCCAGGCTGTTGGGATTGGTGGAAAGGGACTGATCAGCAGAAGAGAAGCACTGTCCTATCTCCTGCTTGTCCATGTCCCCGTGGTTGCTGCTGGGGATGGGGGTCCCACAGCTCCCTGCCAACTCCCTGCCTGGGTACGAGCAGCCCCCTTGCTCTGCCTGGCTAAAGATTGTTGCCGTGTGGTTGCAGTGTTTGTCTAGTGGCTTCAGGAATAATCCATAGCCAAAATTGGAAAATTCTGGCCATCCTACGTTCATGGGAAGGTGCTACATCATTTAGCACTGATACAAGTAGGAAGCTTTTCTGTGTCTCCTCTCCCTCTCCCTCTCCCTCTCCCTCTCCCTCTTCCTCTCCTCTCCTCGACGTGCTTTCCCCTGCGTCCTGGACCAGCTCAGGACCCCTCTGCTCTGCTCTCTCTTGCAGCCTGCCCTGCAGGGACGTTCAAGGCCAGCCAGGGTGCGGGGCTGTGCGTGCCGTGCCCCCCGAACAGCCGCTCCAGCGCCGAGGCCTCTCCGGTCTGCGCCTGCCGCAACGGCTACTACCGGGCAGACTTCGACCCGCCGGCCGCCGCCTGCACCAGTGAGTACGGGATCGGGGCTGGGGGGCTGCAGGGCCTCGCCCCCCGCGCTCCTGGGGCAGCAGCAGGGATAAAGCCTCAATCCATGCGGAGTTTGGTTTATTTTCTCCCCTGTCCCACTGTGGATGGGAGCAAGGGCACGGCTGGGTGGGCAAAGCGGAGGGATGGGATGGCCCCACGTCCCACCTTACTGGCAGCCTCTGGAATTTATACGTCACCCGGGCAGCGGCGGTGATGGCAAGGAGATAGTCCCCAGGATAAATTAGGATTTAAAGTTAGCTGCTCTGGCTGTCCTGTTCATAGTCTTGCAGATGGAATATTTTTTAATAGGGGGAAGGCTGCATTAAGCATTGGTAGTCAGCGATGCGTCGCTGCTCGGCTGCCTGCCCGAGCTGCCTGGCATGGCAGCAGTGTCCTCAAGCCTGTCTTTTGGTGGGAAAAGAGCCCAGGAGAGAGCAAAGAGCTATTGTGCTCTTCAGTCTGCTGGAAACTCAGGCCTCAACTCGCTCCCCAGATACATTCCAGGCCCTTGAACCAGCCTATCATGGAGCTTTAGCATATGGATGCTCTGGACCCTCCATGCTGGGAAGTGCCCAAAGCACACATCAAGGAAACAAGGAAAGGATTTGTGTGTTTTGCTGGATCACCTGAGCTCTCATACAGGTATTCAGCAGGTTGCACAACCACAGATAATTTACAGGTCTTTATTATGCCTTGTTACATAACTGATTTACAGCAGTGCTGCGCTATAGGAATAGAGGAAAAGAAGTCTCTTTGCTGATTTTTATTCCTTCTCATCAGTGCTTGATTTTGCAGTGCTCCAATCTGAGGTGCCAGCTGTTCACCCACAAAGTTTCTCTGTGTCAGAGGAGTACATAACATTGTGCAGCTGCAGGCAGCGCCCTGGACTGGAACCCTTCCAAGGGCAATCCCTGCAGTTCCTGGGCCCCTGCAGAGGAGGGAAGGGACTGCAATTAAAGTGGGAGGAATTTGGGGAGGCAGCAGTTTGCTACTGGGAAAGGGAAGAAATACGTTGGTTTGGTTTTTTTTTCCCTTTTTCTTTAAAAGATATTAACTGCTTAAGGTATGGAGGGAGGGTTTGGCTTAAGGCTCATGAGACAGGTTGCAGATTTTTGGGGGTAACTCACTAATACTGATCCCATTGAGCGTTTGTGAGTCCTGCAGTCTTGTTCCCCTGAGGCATCAAGGTCCTTCTCCTTGCTCCTGTCCCTTCTGTGGCCCTACAACCCTCCTGTAACTCTCTTTGACATCTCCACCATGGAGGAGCCTGGCAATGCTGCAGTGCCTCAGGTACAGGAAAGCCCTTTCCAGCAAGAATGCTGCACTAGTGGCTGCTCCATGACAGACACTTTTACTCCTAAAGAGGAAAAAGGTTGAAGGGAATGGAATTCTATTATCTTAATTTTTTTTTAAGGCTGTCATTTCTCCAGGCCTTTGAACAAAATCTTTCATCTGCATTATTCACGGCAGCAGCCTAGAGAGGCACCCAGAGTGTCTCTATGCAGAGTGACCTCTCTGTCCCAGCAGCCACGTCACCATGGTGCTGATGAATCTGTCCCTGTCCAGCCCATCCCTGGCCACTGATGGGCCTGATTTATCCACAGCTCTAATGATGTTCCCTGGCACACACACACATGAGGAGGGCTCCTGTGGGATGGGTTTCCCCAAGACAGAGTGTGCTTCTCTCTCTTAACCCTTCCTTGCAGGTCAAGTCCTCCATCATTTTTATTGCTCCCTGTGTCGTGGCAAAGTCCTTTTTCTTTCTTGGAAGTGCAGCCCCCAGCCCAGCCAGCATGAGGAATTCCTTGCTTCCCTTATTTAATATGACCAAGCAGCTGAATTTTGTGATTTTGGCTCTGGAGCCATCCTGGCTGACCCTGAATCCTTCCCCAGGTCTGTGCAGACGTGTGTTTGTACCTCAGTGATGCTCTCCTGGATTCCTCCTGAATGGACTGCAGCCCTAATCTGGCAGTGCTTGCAATTGGAGCTGTGTTCAATTCCCATCCTCTGAAGCATTTGCAATGGCTCCTGATGGCTTTGATCAATGCAATTTTCATCTCTTGTCCAACATGGGAGCTGCTTGCAAACCATGGAGTGGTGCCAGTTTTCCTCCATGCTGGGAAATTCCCAGGTTTCCAACCTGAGATATTGAACCCTTAATAACCACTTTCCATTTTTGACTCTCTCTTCTCCGGCAGCTTCTCTGGTTCTCCATGGTGCTGGCTAAGTGATTTTTCTCTTGCTGGGATAATCTGCTCGTGGTGCTTCTCCATGTGAGCACTACAGTTATATCAGCATCTCCTGATGGGATTAAAATGGGTCCATCTTCACGGACGGGTCTGTGTGCGTTCCACATGGAGGGTTTTTGGAGACTTAAGTGGGTTTATGGCGTGGCTGTTGTCATTTCCATCTGGGAAACTTGTTTGCAGTGCAGGTGTTGCCAGTGTGGAAAGTCTGACCCTGAGCTAAGCAAAGCTGTGGACACGAAATCCCTCTTGAGGGAGGAGGTGGTGATGGACAGCGCAGGGCCCTGGGGTGTCCTCCTCCGCTGGAGCCTCCACGGGAAGGCAAGGGCCTGTCCCAATGCCTCTCCTTTCCCACAGGCGTCCCGTCTGGCCCCCGCAACGTCATCTCCATTGTCA
>VYXD01003610.1:254658-280833 GCA_013397195.1 Hylia prasina | reverse complement strand
CATTGTCAATGAGACGTCCATCATCCTGGAGTGGCACCCGCCGCGGGAGACGGGCGGGCGGGACGACGTCACCTACAACATCGTGTGCAAGAAGTGCCGCTCGGACCGGCGCGCCTGCTCCCGCTGCGACGACAACGTGGACTTTGTGCCCCGCCAGCTGGGCCTCACCGACACCCGCGTCTTCATCAGCAACCTGTGGGCTCACACCCCCTACACCTTCGAGATCCAGGCGGTCAACGGCGTGTCCAACAAGAGCCCCTTCCCGCAGCAGCACGTCTCCGTCAACATCACCACCAACCAGGCCGGTGAGTCCCGCGTGATGCTGCGGGGTTTGGCTGTCCCGCTCCCAGCTCCCTGTGGAGGCAGGCTCTGCGTCCAAAGGGAAAAGCTCCCAAGGTGTGAGGGTGTGTGATGGCTGTGGGGCCCCCAGCCCTGAGTGGGGGGAAGAGGGGGGAAGAGGAATGGGGATAGGGAAGGGTTGCTTGTGCCCTGGGCAGGGTGTGAGTTGGCTTGTGGGGGGCTTATCTGATACCTGCTTTTATCCCCCTCTAGATGGCTTGGGAATGAAATGGCATCACCACTTTCCCCCGTTTCCCAGTTGGGAGAAGGGAAATGGGGTGAATCCAGCCTTGAAACAGAGTCTGACTGTGTTACAGCACAGAGGGAGCAGCATCCCAGGGCTAAATCCAGGATCTGTCTCCTCTGGCACATCCCTCTCCCATCATTTTCCTCTCGTCTCCTTTTCCAGGCTCCCCTGCTCCCTTTCCTGTCCCCAGTCAGGCATCAGGAGCTGAATGAGCAGCTCTGGGTGAAAGGAGAAGGAGGATGCTGATGGGGTGGGTGTGGAGATGGCAACAGGGCAACTGGTCCTGGGCTACACTGAGGATCAGAGGGGTTGGAAACCCATGTGCTCTGGGTTTAAAAAGGGAACGGGAATTCCTGCTTTGTGCCAGGACACGAAGCCTTCGCCATCCTGCTCCCTCTGGATTGCACAATGGGGAAACCTGGTGTAAATATTTCAGTGTAAATATTTCAGTGTAAACCAGTGTAAATATTTCAGTCTCCTGGCTCCAGGGAATACAAATCTACATTTGTGCCTGGCTGGCATCACTGCCTGCTGAACCACGTGCAGCCAAACCTTCCTCTTGTTTCCAAGCCTTTTTTTTCCTGGGGTGGATTTTTGAGGTGTTTCTTAGCTCTTCTTCCACCATGAGGAGCTGGGAACAGCCAGGTCACCCTCATCTGTCTGTCTGTACCCCAGTGGTCCCTGTTTGTCTTGCAAAAGCTGATCACAAACATGGAAATGCTGGGCTGTGGGGTAACCTGATGGAAATTCACCAGGGATATCCAGGGCATTGGTGCTCTCCCTCTAAAAACTCTTTGGCTTTGCAGTGGGATTTTCCAACCATGTTCCCAGCCCCATCCAAGCTAATGGGAGTTAATAAGACAGCAATCAATGTGAGTGCTTAATTTCAGCCCACAAGCATCTTCCTGGAGCAGATGTGGAGAGATTATATAGGNTGAACTATCCACATGTTCCACTGGAACCATGGGAAACAGGGCTCCTGCCACCCCCAGATTCCCTCCGTGGCATGATCCTGTGCCCCAGGCTGGTTGTGCTGGGTTCAGGTATTCCCTGAAAGTGAAACATTTTCCCTGCCCAGCACTGCCTGTACTTTAGGCATGGTGAGGAGGAGGAGGGCAGAGATGGCTGGATTGGGAGCTGACTCTGTGGACAGGACATGCCAGTGCCCCTTTGGGTGTGGACAGACTTGGATGCCTTTCTTTTGGTAGGTTTAAGTGCAGGATTAGGGCTGTATTGGCTGACTCTGCCCCTTATAAGTATAGTTTGGAGGGCACAAAGCATTTGGAAAGGGGTCTCCTGACTGATTTAGTGGCTCAGTGTCCCTAATGGTGGAAGGGCAGTGTTGCTGTTTTCCTGGGAGAAGCACATTTGGGTGCTGGGTATGAGCATCCCCTGAGAGCCCCTAAGAGCAGCCCCAGCAGCTTCTCTGGAGCCAAAGCTGGGCTGGGGTGTCCCTGCCATGATTCCCTGTCACTGTCCTCAGGGTGGGCAGATTTTTGCTCTCACACCCCATTTCTGAGAGCACGTGGGGTGGCAGTTGTGGCACAGCTCCCTGGGTGCTGAATGCTGGCTCCCCAGTTGTGGCACAGCTCCCTGGGTGCTGAATGCTGGCTCCCCAGAGAGGCTGTTACAGCAAAAGATGTCACACAGAGCTGAACCCTGTCACCAAACCTCGGTTTGCTCCGCTGGGGAGAGCTTTGCTGTGTGTCTCCTACCATGGGAGACATCCTTGGAGCAAGCAGTCCCAGGGAGAAGGAACACCAAGGATTTTCAAGCCCCTAATTAAACAGAGTAGTTGGTTTAAATAGCAGAATTCCCTCAGTGGCTTGCTGCTCTGCTTCCATGTAAAGCTGCTGAGATGTCGGTCTTCCCACTGCTAATGAGTGAGCTGGTCCCATGGGGAAGCCAACCACAGGCAAGGGAGATTTGGGATGCCGTGGGGATTTTCCCCCTCCTCAGGGCCATTTTTCCCACCCTTCCCCATTAATTTGTCCTCGCTCCCCGCTTCCTTTGCAGCCCCCTCCACCGTGCCCATCATGCACCAGGTGAGTGCCACGATGAGGAGCATCACGCTGTCCTGGCCCCAGCCGGAGCAGCCCAACGGGATCATCCTGGACTACGAGATCCGCTACTACGAGAAGCTGAGCCGCATCTGCACGCCCGACGTTGGCAGCACCGTGGGCTCCAGGCCGGCCCCGGTGAGCCCTGCCCGGGGGCTGGCATGGGGGCATGGGGGCAGGGGCAGCATCCATGGGCTTCACACAGGCTGTGCTGGGAATGGTCAGGCAGGACAGGCACCAGGTCGCCCAAGCTGCCTCCAGAAGGTGGGAGGGAGTTGTGAGTGCAGATGCTGAATCACAGAATCAGAATCACACAGCAGCTTGAGTTGGAAAGGACCTTAGAGCTCATCTAGTTCCCAGCCCCTGCCATGGGACACCTCGCACTAGATCAGGTTGCTCAGAGCCCTGTCCAGCCTGAGCCATTCCTTCCCTGTGGCAGCATTTGTCTGGCACATCAGTGCCCGTGGCCTCCTTGGCTCAGGTATTTTCTAGGATGAGCAGGGACCTGAATCATGGGGATGGCATCAGGAGAAGGGAGGGGGTTGGAGAGGACTGGGGAAGGTTATGGAGGTTGTCCCTGCCCCGGGTCACTGCCTACCACTGGTCCTGCCCCTGGCAGCTGTCCTGTCCTGCAGGGGACACGCTCCCGACCCCGGCGATGAACCGTGCCCGGCCCAAGCTGTTCCATCCCTCCTGTGTCTTGCCAGCTCTAATTCCTCTAAGTGTGAATAATTAGATGATCTCACCGGCAGCCTCTTACCAGCAAAGCACTGGGGAACGTGGTAAAAAATGACAGTGGAGATGCATGAGGTTTCCACCAAGGTATAGGCCAAGGACCTGTGCCAGCAGAGCAGGACTGGAGGGGCTGGGGATCTCAGCAGAGTTGCCCTTGAACCTGCTTGAGCAGGGTCTCATAGGGCACATTATGGAACCACAGAATGGTTTGGGTTGGAAGAGACCTTAAAGATTATCGAGTTTCAACCCCCATGCTGTGGGCAGGGACACCAGGTTCCCATATAACTGTGGGCTGTTTCTGAAATGCACAAAGACGTCAATCATTTGAAGAGGAGGAATCTGTTGTTCATAAATTATTTTTGCTCTGGATGGTCTTATTATTTCCCTCTGCTACTCCATGCTCCCTGCTCTGGTGGGACCAGGGGGTTGCCTGGGAGGCACGTGCTGCAGGGGCCTCCCCAGTTTCTTGTGGGTGCTGTTCCATAAAATCATGGTCCCATGAAGGGACCTTGAAACTCATATGGTTCTGCCCCCTGCAATGGGCAGGGACATGTTCCACTAGACCAGGTTCTCCAAGCTCTGACCTGGCTTTGGAGCCTTCCAGGGATGGGGCAGCCACAGCCAGGGGCAACCTGTGCCAGGGCCTTCCGACCCTCGCAGGGGAGAATCTCTTCCCAATATCCAATCTGAATGTACTCTCTGTCAGTGGGAAGGCATTCCCCCTTGTCCTGTGACTCCAGGCCCTTATAAACAGCCCATCCCTATCTTTCTTGTCGCTCCCTTCAGGTACTGGAAGGGCCACAATTAGGTCACCCCAAAGCCTTCCACGGGCTGAACAATCACAGTTCTCCCAGCCTTTCCTGTGGGATCCTCTGTGTCAGGGGCGCTCCTGAAACAGAACCAGAGCCTCTCCTTTCTCCCCCTGCGGCCGAACCCCATCCCTGCCCTCAGCAGGGACGGCTGGGCCGCAGCCCCACTGTCCCTGTCAGGCTGACCGTGGCTCTCTCGGGGTGCCCGCAGGACCACAACGAGTACAACTCGTCCATGGCGCGCAGCCAGACCAACACGGCGCGGCTGGAGGGGCTGCGGCCCGGCATGGTGTACGTGGTGCAGGTGCGCGCCCGCACCGTGGCCGGCTACGGCAAGTACAGCGGCAAGATGTGCTTCCAGACCCTCACCGACGGTGAGTCCCGCCGGCCCGTGCTCTGCCGGGGTTAAAGGAGCTCGTCTGCACAGACCTCTGTCCCAGCAGGCAGCGTGGCAGGAGCCCCGTGATTTACGCGGTGTGTCATTAACCGCCAGCGGGAGGAGTGGTCCGCGCTCAATCTCCCAGCTCCGGGTTTTCTCCCGCTATTTATTTCTGTCTCTGCTGCCTTGAGCCGTGGGGGACAGAAGCCCCTGGCACCAGCTGTGAGTCTGGCACGGTGTGATGGGGTGGGAGGAGGGTTGTAGACGCTTGGAGGAAGGACTCTGGGATGTTTTCCTGGGGTACTTGGAGTCCATCTGAGCCATCGGGGCAAAGCTGGGACTGTCAGACCCATCTGAAAGCTGATTTCCTGTGCCAGAGGGGTGTGTTGGGCCAGCTCATGACATTCCTGACTTCTTCTGGCCCCAGCCCTTCCCTGCACGCACAAACACTGGCTTCCTTTAGAAACTACTAACTCATGGGAGTCTTCTCCATAAATCCCAGCTTGAGGACTTGGTGAGTGAAGTTGGTGAGTGAAGTAGGTCCTCTTAGCCCTGGGGCAGCTGAGAGCCTGCTCCCTGTTGCTGCTGTCGTGGTTCCTTCTCTGCTTAGCTGACATCCATGGCTCCCAGCCTCACCGCCTGTCTTTCCTAAAGCTTTTCTTCTTTCCTAAAGCTTTTCTTCTTCCCAAAAGCTTTTCTTCTTCCCTAAAACGGGTCACCCCGTGCTTGCATTCACGTCGAGTGCCAGCTGGGGTGGGAAGAGGAAAACCATGCTGGGTGACCAAGGGGAAGGAAATGGTAATAAACCCCCCTCTAATGCCTCAAATATTCAGGATTAGAGAAGCGAGAAGAAAAATCCTGCCTCAAATAAGCAATTAATTGAAATTTAATAAGAATGGATTGTGTAGCTTATTAAATAATAATTGATTGTTAGATGAGAATTTCTCAGGATTTAAGCAGCATGCAAGAGATAAATCTAGTTGCCAGTAATTAACTGCAGAGTAGAAAATACAGATAAAATGGTGCTAAATGCTTTCTTTTGGATGAGTTTTATTTTAACCCTTGTGTGTGGCTGCTGGCACAGCCTGGCAGACCTCGATGGGGCAAGTGGAGACAGGGGTATTTCTGGAAGGCTATAGAAGCCCCAGGAATGTGGGATCTGCTGGATGCTGCCTGTTGAGAGTACCCACACCACTGATGGGGCAGGGAAAAATGGGGGAGACACATGGAGGGTTCCAGTAGCTTTTTGGGGGTTCCCCCAGGCATATCCAGTCCTTGTGGTGCCACCTTGGCTTTCACCCCAACCTGCTGCTGAAGGATGCAAGGGCTGACTGGGCAGACAAAGGAGGTTCCAAGGGATGCTTGGTGGGGAAGGGATGCTGTGGATGCCATGGCTCTGCAAAAGGACTTGTCTCATGCTGAGATATTAAAACCTACAAGCAGACCTACAAGCAGCAAGGGTTCCCTTGTTCTCCTGAGCCTCACTCCCAAAGTTCACTGTGTTGTGGTGGACTCTCTGTTGACTGATCTGGGTGAGGTCTTGGCACAGCATTTTCTGGCTGGCTTGGTTATTAATGGTGTTTTCCTCCTTTCCTACTTGTGGGAATTTTGTGCCTGCGAAACCCCATGTTAAAATTGGTCAAAGTGGCCAACAGGTTTAAATCATACAGTCTCAAAAAGGTTTGGGTTGGAAGGGACCCTAAAGCTCATCTCGTTCCAGCCCCCTGCCATGTGTAGAGACACCTTCTGGTAGATCAGGTTGCTCAATAAATGAATTTATTGAGGAAAGGGAAATGCCAAAGCCATGGACAAAGCCACCTTGTGAACCTCATCTCTTTGGGAAACTGGGCCCATGCACATTGGTCTGATATTATTTCCAGGATCTTCTCTCCCCTGTCTTTAAGCCAAAGGTGTGTGAACCAAGCACGACCATCCTACCCAGTGCAACATGGCACTGGCTCATCCCCTGCCTCAGCTGACCCCCTGCCTGGATCCCCCTTGTCCCCCCACCTTGGGAGCAGCACCCACGGAATCAGAGGGGATCCCTTCCCAAAGGCTGCTCACTCCATGAGCGTGCCAGGGAGGACTGACCCCGTCCCTCTTGTCACACAGACGATTACAAGTCCGAGCTGAGAGAGCAGCTGCCTTTGATCGCGGGGTCCGCAGCAGCCGGAGTGGTTTTCATCGTCTCCCTGGTGGCCATTTCCATCGTCTGCAGCAGGTGGGTCCCTGTGGGATCGGTGTCCCTGGAAGCTGGAGGTGGTGAGGTGCAGATTAGGGGTAGGAGGGGTGGGCTGGGGGGCCCATGTGGCCAGAGGGAGCAGTATGATGCCACCGCTCACAGAGTGCTGCTGGCAGGGGAGTGGTTTGGGGCCACCAGCAGCTGCTGGTCCCTGAAGCCTGGCTGTTCTCTCCCCTGTTCTCCCAGGAAGCGCGCCTACAGCAAGGAGGCCGTGTACAGTGATAAACTCCAGCACTACAGCACCGGCAGAGGTGAGCAGGAAAAGTGGGAAAAGCAGACAGGGGAGATGCTCCCAAACCTGCACCTGGCATGTGCCCCACTCCTCCCCTTCCGAGGGGGAGTGTGGGGTGGTGGGAGCCCCCGTGGCGGATGGACAGGACCATAGGGTGGGAGTGGAGATGTCCACATGTATCTGTCAGGGTGTGAGGGAGGGCGGGCTGCAGTGGTGCAGCATTGTGGGTGGGAGGAGTACCAGGAGGGATTTGGAGAATGATGATGGATTTGGGCTATGGCAGGGTCAGGGGGGATGTAGGGGACAAGGGATGGGGAGAAAATGCAGTGAAGACTCCCAAAGGAGGAAAGAAGGGAGAGAGGTGATGTTCAGAGGGAGGGTGAGCCCCTCTATCTCCTGCCACAGGCTCTGCCTGGCCTGGATTGATGCTGAGCTGTTAGAGGGATTCTGGATTTTGGGAGCATGGCTGGAGTGTGGATGCTGGTGGCTGGCACTGCTGCTGTCCTGGCTGTGTGGCTGATGTACCTTGCTCTGGGAAGGATGTGCAGCCAGTGACTGGGAATGTTTAACTGGCTTTGGGCTGCTGATCCCCTTGGCAAATGATTAGGAGAGGCTGAGCTTTTCCTAGGAGACTTCTGTGGCTGGTGGAGCTGTGCACCACAGTTAATTCCAGGTGCATTTGCGTGCAATGTCTGCTCTGGTGCCCCTCCAGCAGCCAACATTACAAATGGAAATAAAGCAGCAAAGCAGCAGCTTTGGGGGACAGGATTTTCCTGGTGTCCGCTGGTTCCATGCCCCATCCCTGGAGGATGTAAATCCCATTTACATTCTCCTAGAGATGCTTCCCAGGTGCAACTTGCTTGTGGGAAGAACCATCTTGGTCCTGGGTGCCTCCTTGGGGGAAAGAGTTGTGGGATGCAGGGATGGAGGAAGGATGGGTGGGGAAGGCAGGGAACAGTATGGGTGAGCAGAGGGGAGGAATGGGGATGGAGCAGTCAGTCTGGCAGAGGAGAACAGGAGGGCTGGAGAGGGCTAAAGAGGAATTGGAGATAAGCAGGAGAGCCCAGCCAAGAGAGCAAAGCACACTGGACCTCTTTAGACCCTCTTGGCATCGCATGGAACCCTCCCAACATGGTGGCAGCACTGTGGGGGCCCTGAACCTCCTGGCAAACAATAAACTGTTTTGTAAGCATCACTAGGTGATGACTGACCTGTGCTTTTCCTCCCTCTTTTCTCCATGTTTCTGCACTGTGAGGGGTAGGGCAAGATTAATTTGATGCCCGATGGATAAACTCACATCAGGCTGCAGGCAGATGGATTTTTCACATTTTCCCCATTTTGAAGCATTCCCTACTACACATTCATCCCTAGCTGGCCCCAAGCACCCCTAAATCCAGGATGCTGAACCTAGGTAGGGAAGCAATGAAGCATGTGCTTGTCCTGGGTTTCTAAACCTGGGGGCTGTGACGACTGGTGTCAGAAATCTGGGGTGCCAGCAATACCCTGTCAAGGTTAGTGAGCCTCCGGGCGCTCCGTCAGTGCAGAGGCTGGAGCAAAACAGGTGGGAAATTTGTGGTGAGCAACTAATGGAGTAATGAGAGCATCCTCTGGAACAAATCACCATGTGTTCAGTGGCACAGCAATTGCAGCCTCCCAGCACAGCTCTGCCATCCCTCCAGCAGCCCCCTGGGATCACCTGCTGCTGGCAGAGTGCTCCAAGTGGATTTTGGGGTGAGATGGGCTCTCTCGGGGTGTAATTTTTTGTGGTTTATCCCTTCCGTTGCTTCACTGGGAGCATTGGGATTGGGGAAATAGGAGAGATGCCCTGTTGAAGCACCAGTAATTCAGCAGGAAGGGTTGTTCTCTGTCCCCATGATATTAATTGCCAAGAAAACATGATGCCAGAAGAAATTGGCTGCTGGAGTTGGAGTTGTGGTGCAGAGCGCTTCAAGTTTTGACGAGTGATAAAAAATTTGCCCTTGTCTGCAGTAGTGCAAAATGGCCTAATCTGGTTTTCAGGATTCTTGGGATGATTTTAAAAGCACAGAGCTCTTTGCAGGCAAGCTCACCATGGGTGCCTTTGGTGGTGTGCTCCAATACCTGGAATTTCACCCAGCTTTTGTGGTGTGGGAATGATGAGCCAGGGGCTGATGTTGGCAGAGATGAGGAGTGGGTTTAGGTGCCCAATCCCTCATTTGGAGGGGATGAGGATGGGGGGGAGCTCATCCTGGTGATTACTGAGCCTATGGACAGAGCCTGGAGCACATCAGAGGGTGTTTGAAAACTAGCCTGTGTTGACAGGGCACAGGAAACTTGGGCATTGTTTTCTCATCTTTTTTTTCAATATTTTGATCAGTGAGCTAGTCTCCGTTATGATCCTGTAAATCCCTTTGTAATCCTGGCTGGAGCATCAGCTGCTCTTGTAAAAGAATTTATGGGGCAGTTAAAGTGTATGAGACAGAGCCATAAAGGGATTTATGAAGTGGGAGATGCACAGATGGCTTCATTGCAGTCTCCCCTGCCTCCGAGGTGCAGAACTTCTGCCCCAAAGGCCCCTTTTGGGGGGTGAGGATGCTCCTGCCTGGTCCTTCCTGTGTCCTTGATGCCCCACAAGCAGCCCTCCCCTGGTGGCTGTTTGGCACCAGCAGTGCCCACTGTGAGGCTTTCGTGACTGCTCCTGAATTATTCCACAGCTGGGAGCTGATTTAGATTCCTGGTGCAGAGGTGATGCTGTGGTCCATGCATCCATCTGTGTGCTGGCTCTGGAGAGACTCTGGGAAGCACTGGTGTGATGGGATCATGGCCTTGGAAAGGTCCTGAACAGTGTAACTGAGGGCTGTTAATCCCTACAAGGGTGAGGTGCCTTGGGGAGGGGACCATGCAGTGATGTCCCTCCTGGTCTCCTCCAGAGATGACCTTGAGGGTCTGCTCTGCCATCCACAGTCCCCTTTTTGGGTGAGAAATGGCAGAGGAAGCTGACCCCTCCCCAGGGGGACAGCACAGCCTGTTGTAAGTCCCTTTTGGGTGGCAGTACAACACCAGTGTCCAGCTGAGCCCTGTGACTCACCCCTGTGCCCCTTGGCAGCTCCTGACGTCCAGACGTGACATCTGCATACCCATTTGGGAAATCTGGAGACCTGTTTTCATTTTTCCCCCTTTGGAAAAGGGCAAGAGGCCACTTTCTGCCCATCCCTGCAGCATGGCCAGATGCTGCTGCCACGTGTTCCCCTGGGCAAGGGACCACACGCGTGTCCCGGCGTCTGCCCAAGCCGTATTTCACGGATCCATGCAGGTTGTTGCTTATAATTGCTGCACTCTGTCAATTTAGTAGCCGCCACAAAGCCATCAGAGGCCTTTTTGGGTAAATAAATATTTCTTCACTAACGCGTGGAGCCTCATAAAGCCTTCACTGTAAAGGCAGCACGCTGTAGTTCAGGTCTGTAACTGCTCCCATTGCTGTGGAGGAGGAAGATAATGGTAGAGGAGTGGAGGGCAGAGAGGGAAAGGAGGAGGTGCAGGGGAGAGTTGGGTGAATTGATGGCCCAAAGGGTCTGTGGAGGTGGTGTAGGTGAGTACAGCGATAGCACCCGCTTAGTGGACAGTGTGAGGACAGAAGGGTCTCCAGTTCTTGGCCATGGTACAACTGCTCTTGGTTTTCCAGAGACTGTGGGGATCCACTGGCATTGTTCAAGGCCCGGTTGGATGGGGCTTGGAGCAAACTGCTTTAGTGGAAGGGGTCTCTGCTCATGGGGGATGGTATGGAATAAACTTTGAGCTCCTTCCAACCCAAACAATTCTATTAACTCTGTTTCTGTAATTCTCTCCCTTTTGCTGTTGTTCCTGTCTTCCCTGTAACAAGGGTCTCCAGGGATGAAGATCTACATCGACCCCTTCACCTACGAGGACCCCAACGAAGCCGTCCGGGAGTTCGCCAAGGAGATCGACGTGTCCTTTGTGAAGATTGAAGAAGTCATTGGGGCAGGTGGGTCTCTCTGTGTCCTGCTGCCCATCCTTCCCTGCCCTCTCTGCTGCTCCTGCGTTGCTGTCCACCCACCTGGAGCAACTGTGGGGGAGCACACATGGTCCTTCACCTGGAAGCCCTCAATGAAGCCTTGAAACGTCAGGCTTTCCTGAGTTTGTGATGGGTTAGGGTGGACATGAGGGGCTTTTTGTGCTCTCAAAATTCCCCTGAGGTGGGAAAGGCTCCAGGAATGTATTCACTGGCTAACCATGGGGCCTCTTGGGATTTTCTATGTGGCTTTTCCATGAGATAAGAAAAGCCCAATCTCACTGTAGTCTGTGCCATATTTCCCTACATATGTATATATACACACATACGCATGTGTGTGTGATCTGTGCTGTTTTATTGCCATTTTTAAATAACTGTGTCATACTCTCAGAGGAGAAAGTGAGAAGCCAGGGAGGGGAAGCTGTGAGGAAGCAATGAGTCAGTTTGTTTGGGATCAGGTTCAGCAATGTATCACCTGCCCTTTGCTGCTCATCAAGGCAAAGTGGCTGCAAACATGCCTTAAATGTAATCCCTCCACAGGCAAATTTTGCTTTGGTGAAGTGAAAGCTCTCCTGCTTTCTCTGTATTTTAAATGAGAGAGCAGCAATGTAAACAGCCCAATTATTTTCCACCCCAAGATCAGTGATGTGCAGAAAGGCAGCCGAGATTAACAATGCCGACACCTGATATTTGAGGTAGTCCTTAAATGTAGATGCACTTTCCTTGCAAATCCTCCTTGTGGGGATTTGCACAGGCGGCTGCAGCCTCTGCCTGTGTTGATGTTGGGCCCTGTCACCTTGGAGAAGGTTGCAAACTTAAACATGTCCCCAGTAGCAGACGTTGGCCCTTTTAAAGAGGACAGATTTGTAGAGGAGAGCATCGTTGAAGTGTGAACTGGCTGCCATTTCTCAGCTGGGCAAGGACCCCTTGCTCTTTGCAATGTTTAGCATGGAGGAGGTGGTAGCTCTGGTGTTGACTGATCAAAGGTTGGACTCAGTGATCTTGGAGGTGTTTTCCAACCTAAATGATTCCATCTTGCTCTCACAGGGGAGTTTGGAGAGGTGTATAAAGGGCGCCTGAAGTTGCCAGGCAAGCGGGAGATCTACGTGGCCATCAAGACGCTCAAGGCCGGGTACTCGGAGAAGCAGCGCCGGGATTTCCTGAGCGAGGCCAGCATCATGGGGCAGTTCGACCACCCCAACATCATTCGCCTCGAAGGGGTGGTCACCAAGAGCCGGCCGGTCATGATCATCACAGAGTTCATGGAGAACGGGGCCTTGGACTCCTTCCTGCGGGTGAGGCGAGGCGGGGCCACGTGGGGCTTGGGAATGAGATGTTGGTGTCTTCTTTGTAAATCCCAGCCTGTTTTCTTAGTTTGGGGGCTGGCCAGAGTGTGCCGTGCATCTCTAAAACGTGTGTTTTGGGGTGCTTACCTCTGCTGTAGTTAGGCAGGGCAGCTGGAGTCCTCTGGGGAGGTGCAGCATCCTCTTGAGGTCAGCATGAGTGGCCCTGGTCCCACTGTGGGGTCTGCATGCTCACCCCAGTGCCTGCTTTTTCTGCTCGCAGCAAAACGATGGGCAGTTCACAGTGATCCAGCTGGTGGGAATGCTCAGAGGCATTGCTGCTGGGATGAAGTACCTGGCAGAGATGAATTATGTGCATCGAGACCTGGCTGCCAGGAACATCCTGGTCAACAGCAACCTGGTGTGCAAAGTGTCCGACTTTGGCCTCTCGCGCTACCTGCAGGACGATACGTCTGACCCCACCTACACCAGCTCCTTGGTAGGTACCTCCTGCAGGATGTTCTCCTGCCCAGCATTCCCTGTGCCCTGCGCCTGCTGAACCTGGGAGAAGGGTTCTGGATGTACAGTTTGGCATGGGTGGGAGTACCTCATGATTGTTCCCACCACATAGGTCCAGAGGTTCTGGCTGTGGTTTCCAAAAATTATCCTCTTTTCCCTCCTTTCTCTTCCTCCTTTTTAGAAATTTTCCACCTGCCTCCTCCCTAAGCACCTTTCTGCCTTCCGCAGTTACCAGATAAGCCTCTTCCCTCTCCTCTGTGGAGGAAAGGTGTGCACAGGAGTCCCTGGAGAGACGGGAAGGGGAGGCAGGGAGATCACAGCAACTCCTGGCAGCACAGCAATGGTGTTTTAACTTCCCTTCCCCCAGCGCTCCAGGTCTGGTCTGCTTTTCCCTGCTGGAAACTTGTTCCAAGCATAAATTAAAGAGACAAGCCTAACGGGAGCCATCCTTCTCCTCCTTAATTAACTCATTTGTAGGTAACGGCAGCTCTCTTCTCCCCCTGCTCCTGGCTACCTCAGGGGACCTCCAGCTCCCCACCATGGCCATTGTCCTGCTTGTGAGCCCCTGAGAGGTGTTGAGGGTGATCAGAGGGGAAGGGGATGAGCAGCTCGCTGGCCTCATTAATCAGAAGAGTGTGCGGTGGGTGCCGGCACGAGGCTGCACCAGCTCCTGCCAAAGCAGTTCCTTGGGCTGCTGAGCTGTGCCCGGGGGTCAGGGCTGGCTCCAGCTGCCAAAATGGAAAAGCCTTTAAGGCTGACTCAGTGTTTTGGCTCAGTTGCAGCCCCTCACTGTCCCTCCCCTGCTCAATGGGATGTTCCTGCTGCCCCGCTCTCTGCCCAGACCCTTCTGGCAGGCAGCAGCCTTTGAGCAGACACCCGGCTTTTATTTTTCCTTCAAAGACCCCGGCGGTAGCTGCTGGGATGAGGCATGAATTAGTCTTTTCCCCACCTTCAGAGATAAAAAGAGATTATCTCATCTGTGTTTTTATTTAATTTAGGCCATAATAGATCTCCCTGGCAGCTGGGAAGTGATGCTGTGCCTGCGATTGCATCACTCTGCCTCCCACAGCAGGCTTTTTGCTCTGGGGAAAAGGCAGGAAAAACAACGTAGCAGTTAATTTCTCCACTTGTAGTTATTCAAATCAAATTTTTTGCCATTCATCCTTCAAGAGTGGCTGACGCATCCTCGGAAAGGCTACGGAAAATGATTGTGCTAAACGATTTACAATGCAGTCCTGCCCCCAGAAAATTCCTGTGCGTGTCTGTGGTTTTCCTTATCTCCTGGCTTTTTTCCTGGCTATTTTATGGAGCTTTCCAGAGAGCAATCCCTCTGTGTGTGCTGCCCCTCCTCACATCCCTGTGCCCTTGTCATGGCCTTTGGCCCTGGGACCTGTCCTGGCTTGGTGGGGTGGCTTGAGATGCTGAGCCTGATTTTGAGCCTTTGGGAGAAATGAGGAGCTCTCTGCCAAAGGCACTTTCCTACACCAGTGCTTTCCATTGGGTTTTAAAGGTGTTTTGCTTTTTGCCTTCCACTCCAAATGTAGGGCTGGAAGAACCTTCTGGCAGCTGTGGGAGCCCAGATGAATCTGTAGAGGATGGTTTTAGTTCAACCTTGTTTCCATTGAAGGCTAAGGGATGGGGATGCCTGTGTCTCCTCACCTGTGACAAGCACTAGCCCAGTCGTGCTTAGCCTTGTCACCTGGTGACTCCCTGGGAAGGCACCTGGGGACAGGCCACTGATGTGCTGAGTCCTGCACGGCAGCTGGAGTGGGGTGGTGTCAGTCAGTGGGGTAAATCCTTGGATACACCCATTTGCTTTGTTCAGCTAAGCCATTTTAGGCAGGTACAAGATACATTCATTCAGTTGTTTTTGGCTCCTGCCTTCTCGTCCCATCAGGTGCCACCTGCCCACTCCTTGATGGGGTCCCCAGGGACCCATGGCTTGGGGTGTGTGGGATGGTCCCAACCCTGGCTTGTGGGCATCCAGCCTCCTCTGCCTAGGGAGACGTTTCTCAGCTGAAGTCCCTTTTTCTGTAGGGGGGGAAGATCCCTGTCAGGTGGACGGCGCCGGAGGCCATCGCCTACCGCAAGTTCACCTCGGCCAGCGACGTCTGGAGCTACGGCATCGTCATGTGGGAGGTGATGTCGTTCGGGGAGAGGCCCTACTGGGACATGTCCAACCAAGATGTAAGCACTGGGGGTCACCCACACTGCTCTGGGGGCCACGGGGTGCTCATTCCCAAAAGAAATCCCTGTCTGGAGGGCTCTCCGCTCCTTCCTGGAGCCTCAGGAGCGCTCAGTTTGGAGATAAAACAGGCTAGTGAGCGAGAGAATACAAGGAGGGAAATTGGGAAGAAAAGCCAGTGGGCTGGTAATTGGACTTCAGCAAGCTGCAGGGCCTTTGAAAATGTTCAGAGGGTTTACGAGCGGGGAAGGAGCTTTGGAAGTGTGACTGCTGTACTCCGGCGAGATCCGCCGAGATAATGAGTGGCAGCTCTCCGCTGGGAGGAACTGCAGCCGTGGAGCATCAGAGCGGAGATTAACCTCGGAGAGCACCCGGCTCCTCCCGCTGCCTTGGCTGCTGATCAGCCGGGCTGGCCGTGCCTTCCCGGCTGCCTGCAGCCCCTCTGCCTGCACGAGCAGCTCAGGGAGCCCCTCGAGTCCCTCATCCGCTTTCCCCCTCACTCGTCCGTCCTCACCCGTCCTCAGGTGATCAACGCCATCGAGCAGGACTACCGGCTCCCGCCGCCCATGGACTGCCCGGCCGCGCTGCACCAGCTCATGCTGGACTGCTGGCAGAAGGACCGCAACACCCGCCCGCGCTTCTCCGAGATCGTCAACACCCTCGACAAAATGATCCGCAACCCGGCAAGCCTCAAAACTGTGGCGACCATCACCGCTGTGTGAGTGCCGGGCGCGGGGATGCTCCCTGCCACCATCCCACGCCGTGGGGAAAGGCTCCCTGAGCGGCTGGAGAATTCATAAATCCTTAGGCGGGGGCAGGGGGACTCTGCCTTGGCTCTGCCTGACAGTCAGACAAAGAGCATGCAGTTTTCAGCCAATAATTCTTTGCTATTGATTCTTTATGGTGTGTGACCATTTGGGTGTGGTGGCTGCTCTGCCGGCGCCTCATCCCGGTGGCTCCCGCAGCTGGAATACAGCATGCGAGCTTGCAAAGCACTGCTTGGCACAGCAGTATTCCCATGGGACAGGCCTTCCTCATGGCCTTCCATGGGTGTGTGCTGGGGGGAGCACAGGGGCACCGGGGCTGGATTGGGGAGTGTGTCCCTGTGCTGGCCAGGCTCAGGCAGGGCAGTCCCTCGGTGCCAGCCAGGCTTGTCCCCAGCGGTGTGTTCTGTTTCAGGCCTTCTCAGCCCCTCCTCGACCGCTCCATCCCCGACTTCACTGCCTTTACCTCAGTAGATGACTGGCTGAGTGCTGTGAAGATGAGCCAGTACCGGGACAGCTTCCTGACTGCTGGCTTCACCTCCCTGCAGCTGGTGGCCCAGATGACGTCCGAGTGAGTTGGCCATGCCAGGGCTGCCTGAAAGTGGGGTGCTGCCCAGCTGGGGAGGTGGGGAGGTCAGTTCAGGGCAAAGAACAGATGTAAGCATCTCTCACATTGGTCTGGAGGTGGCCACATTCACTATTTGGGGGTCAATATGTGGGTGTATTCCTGCTCTCAGACCCAGCGATGCTCACGGGGCCGTGCTTGGGCTCTGTGGATGTTCCAGCTAAGCTTACCTCCCTCACCTCCCTTAGCAACAGCAAAGCAGGTTCACTACCCTCAGCTGCCCACTGACCTTCCTCTCTCTGTCTGTCTTCCAGAGACCTCCTGAGAATAGGGGTGACTTTGGCTGGGCACCAGAAGAAGATCCTGAACAGCGTCCAGTCCATGCGAGTACAGATGAGCCAGTCTCCGACCTCGATGGCATGACGTCCCTGGTTCCGTGGGGAGGGGCCGGGGCGGGCGCGCAGCGCAGGGCAGAGGTGGGAGGGGAGGAACTGACGTGGGGCAGCGCTGGGAGAGGAGCCTCCGCTGCCTGGGGACTGCGACTGCAGCCAAAGGATGTTCCTGGGACTCACCTCTGACTGGTGACTTCCCTTCCTCACCAACAGAAGCACACTTACCAATGTCATGGGGGACAGCATAGAAATACATATAAATATGTACAAATCATATATTTAAAAAGCAAAGCAAAACAAAAAAATCATAAAAACCAGTGAAGACAAACCAATGTGCGTTGGGGAAGCAAACCCAAACCCTAGAGACCAGACTCCAATCCTGCCACCAGTGAGCAGTGGTCAAAACTGAGAAGGAGGAAGGGGCTGTTGGGGAAGGGAGAGGCACGAGATGGAGCATCCTGTCCGGAGAAACCACCTTCCTTTTTCTTCTTTCGCCCTTCCTCCCTGCCCCGGCTCACCCCGCTCCCCTCTCTGCTCACGGACTGGGTGGAAGTGTCCTCAGATGTCTCCACAGCTCTCTGCCATCCCACCTGGGTGCCGCTCCAGCAACTACCAAAGGACTTCGCTGACCACTGCATGGGGGATCCGACTCAATCCAGTTAATGTCTTCATATTGAAGAAGAGATGTACCTTCAATAGAAAACCTTGGGTTTTGGTTTTTGTTTTTTTTTCTCTCTTTTGCTTGCATTTTTTTTGCAAAAAGGAAAAAAAGGATTAAAAAAAAAAAAACAACAACAAACTCTCCGTCCTGGAAAATGGAAAGAGGTGTTCCCGTGTGTGTGTGCGCGCGCTCCTGCGCCTGTGTATGTTGTCAACCCTCCGTGGACTCACTGCTTGCCCATGACTGAAGACCAGTGCTGACCCTGCAGCTGGCCTGTCCCCAGCCCGGGGGCCCGGGGTTGTGCCCACAGCCCCCAGGGGCGGGAGGCAGCCGGGAAGCACCCAGCAATGAAGGAAGCGCTCGGCATCCTGCACGTGGGGAGGAGGATGCCCAGGGCCGGCCGGCGTGGCGGGCATGGGACGGGACTGGAGGAGCCACCGCGTGGCTGTGACTGGGTTGGTGGCTGCTGGAGGAGGAGAGATGCTCTGGGAAATGGACTGCTCAGGCCTCCAGGGCCTCGGTGATGTCTGGAAGATGGCTATGGAGGACATTTTCCCCCATCTTGTGGACCTAAGGATTTTGATATTGATTTATGGACTTAGGTTTCGTGGTTTCAGAGGTAGGTCCAAGTGTCTCGTGTGTCTCTGTCCATCCGTCTGTCCTGCTTTGTATTTTTCTGCTCTTCTTTATATCCTCTCCCAGTGGATGTTTTCCCATATTTAATTTGATCTTTATTGTTCTTTTTTTTTTTTCGGTTCCTCCATTGGTCTCCTAGACAAATTGATCCATTTAAAATTGCCCAACACGTGTCAGTGTTTACCCAGAATATTGTAAGGCTGGGCCATCTGACTTCCCCCTGCGGATCATGCCAGGGGAGTTTATAAAACAAATGAACTCTTAATAAGGCTTTTACTTAGAGGGCTGTGTGTGGGTTGGAATGATCCATCACCGCGCTCTCACCAGTGCTGTGCTGACATCCGTGTGGTGGGGGAGCAGTGGCAGGGGCTGGCTGTGGCTGTGCCTCAGGGGCTGCAGGTCCCAGACAGGATTTGGTGGTGTGGTGGCTCATATGTACATGGAGACCCTCTCTCCTCCTCACTCACCCTCTGTTCCCCTCACTCCTCCATCCTTACCGTGGCAATACTCCACATCTGCTAGTGCCGTGGGGGTGTCCTGCATCCATCCATGTCCTGGGGGTGTTCCTGAGCCACAGGGATGCCCCATGTCCAGCTGTGTGTAGGGGCTGCTTTACTTCTCAGCCCACGTCTGTCTGTGCCACAGTGATGTCCTGTGTCCATCAGTGCTGTGAGAATGGCTCACGCCCACCCGGGCTGTGGTTTTTCCCCATGTCTGTCCTTGCCATGCCCACATCCAAATACACCACGGGACTGCTCCATGTCCGTCTGCCCCCTTTGTATTCCCATCTATGCCTGGAGATCCCTCACCAGATTTGTTTGCTGCCACTGAACACAAGGAGTCAAGCCTGTGCTCTGCCTGCACTGTCCCCCCTGTGTTGGGGCTGTTAGGGTCCTCTGTGGCTGGGTGGACCCCCGTGTGTCCCGTGAGGAGCACATGCTCAGTTCATGGTGGTTCGTGAGGAGCACGTTCATGCTCAGTGGTTCATCACCACCAGCAGGTGAAGGACCCTCTGGGGTGCTCTTTACACCTCCAGTTTTTTTCTTCCATTGCCCAGGGCAGATGACCCATGCTCTGCCGAAGAACGGGAACTAACAAGATGCAGGAATGAGCTTGTTTCAATTCACTGAACTCCCCCCAGAGAAAGAGGCAGAGAAAAACACCCCTTGTTTACAACAGCAGGGACTGCTCCTCTTCCTGTCTGATAGAGGATTGCTAATACCTCTCGGCATGTTGGCGGCCCAAATCTGTATTCTGGGATGTTGTCACACGCCGCACAACATGCAGATGGAGCGGGCGCCGTGCATGCTAATGCGCCGCCCGCCACATTGGTATTCGCTGGCACTGAAGGGTCCTTTGTGGGGTTTTTTATGATTTCTCTTTTATTAGAAGGAAGCTAAAGGCATTTAAAGGAACGAGTGACAGCCACACAGGCTAAATATCAATACTGCACCTTTATGGCTCCCCTGCCGCTGTCGCAGGTTCTGCGAGCACCTGCGAGGCAGCTGCTGCTGCCTGCTCTGTGCTGTCCCTGCCCCAGCACACCACGGCAGCCCTGGTTTGATGTAAACCCTTTAACACAGAACCACAGTGTCACAGGGTGAGAATGGATCTCTGAGACCATCGAGTCCAACCTGTGGCTGATCCCCACACCATGTCAGCCAGTCAGTCCAGAGGACTGAATGCCATGTCCACCATTCCTTGAACACCTTGAAGGATGGGCATTCCACCACCTCCCTGGGCAGCCCATTCCAATGTTTAATCACTCCTTCAGGGAAGAAATGCTTCCTGGTGTCCAACTTGAACCTCCTCTGGCACAGCTTGAGGCCATTTCATTGTGAAAATGAAATGTGAATCATGCAGTCCTGCCCATCCCACCCAGCAGACCAGGTACCCCTGAGGGATCAAACAGGCTGTCTGTGTACTCAGGTGCTATTGGAGATGCCAATACCTTCTTGGTTCAGTTTTCCAGGTGTGGATGATGCTCCTTGGCTCTGGGCCAGCAGCAGTGCCCCTGGGCATTGCCAGGGCTGGTGGCCTGTCCATTCTGTTGGCCTTTCCCAGCTGTCCAACATCTGACGTCTCCTGAGCTGTGTCAGAGCAGATGATTCCCATATCCCACCCCTCCTAACCAGCTGTCCCCCCATCTTGGCGTTACGCTGGGACCTGGATGTGTCCTGTCCAGGGTCATGCAAGAGCCCAGCAGCAGAGTGGTGGTGCTCAGGGCTGAGCAAAGAGAGTGCAGGTGGGCTCAAACAAATCCCTGCAGTGAAGAGGCATCATGGGCCAGGGGAGTTGCTGTCAAGCTGATACTGAGGGAGGATCACCATGGACCACCTGTTCTCTTGCCTTTCAATAGAAGTTGTTTCATCCAAACCAGAAGATTTCATGAAAGGCCATCAGTCTGTTAGTGGAAAACAAAAGGGGAAAGTCCAAAATAGCCATGTTTTGGTTTTGCTTTTTATTGAAAAAAAAAAGCATAAAAATTTCAGATGACTTCTGACAGACCGTTTTGTTTCTTTAGAGGCCTTTCTTTCATGTAAATTTAGTTTTCCAAACTGTGAAGCCTTTCTGTCTGGAAGTGACAGTGTTATCCCTGTCTGGTCATGGCAGCAGCATTGTGTTTGATCTGCTTCCTCCTTTCCCTTTGTCAGGTGCCAAGGAAGAGGCTCTCACCTTGACTTGGGTGCACCTCTTTGATGCTGCTCTGTTGGTGCTACTCTGGTGAGAGCCTCTTCCTTGGTCTAAACATGGAAACTCCAATTTCACATCTTCTGATCTGTGCTGGTTGGTGTTGGACTTCCTTTCGTTGATCACAAAGGAGAAGGGATGGTTCAGGAGCTATTTTCTCCCTGCAGATTTTTGGTCTAAAGGGAAAAAAAAGGAGTTTTGGATCCTTTAAAGAGGACCAGCTGCACAGGCCTTTCCTTTGGGCTGGGCTCCATCCATCACACAGGGTCCTGACATGTTCCTGTGCCACGTGGAAGTGCTGGGAGGGGCCCATTGCTGGTGAGCCCCACTGGGTTGGATCCTGACCCTGCCACTGCTGATGAGTGAAGCTCAGTCCCAGTGCCATGCTCCTTTGGCTCCATCCCACATGAATATCCATGCATGGATATGGCTGCATGCCCGGGTGAGCCCACCTCACCCTCGCCCCTGATCCTGGCCTTTCACTTTGCACTCTGCAGTCGTCAGCTCCTTCTCTCCATTTCTATGGCAACTGTAAATACCTCAACCCTTTTGTGTCTTTTTTATTTTTTTTTTTTTCTTTTTTTTTTTTTGGTGTGTGTCTGGGTTGGCTTTGTCCTTTTTGCATAGAGCATTAAATCAAAAAGAGACTTTTGGCTACCAAACCCCTGCTCTGAGCTTGGCCCAAGGTCTTGTGTGAGAATCAGTGGGCAGTATCCTCACAACTGGATTGGGTGTTGTCAAGTGGCTTCACATTTCCAGCCCCGCTGTTACTTCCCTCATCCCTCAAAAATCCCCATTTGCAATTCAGCTGCATCGTTCTCCCCTGGGGCTTTTCCATGCTTTTTCCACAGCCCCATCCCTGGGTGTGATGGAAGAGCAGCAGGCTTCTCAGCGGCAGTAATTAAAAGGAGATGTGGTGTCTCTGCCAGGGAAGGTGAACCCAAGCCCCTTGCACATCCAAGGCATGAATGTGGAAGAAGAGCATGTATTAATGGCATAATTATGTGCCTCTTTCCAGAAAAAAAGGGAATGTATTTTATGCCATTTAATGACCTTCAAATTAACAGTTCTTTGAAAGCACTTATGTATATTTAATTTTAAATATTGCTGCAAGTCAGAGCAGGGCTTGCGATGAAAACAGCAGGCAGCCGGTTTTTAAATAAGAATGATCTCAAGCCATTATTTCTGAGCCTGCCAGCTTTTGGTGCCTCTAATGCTCCTTTGCCAAGGAGAAAACAGGGCTATCCTTTGCCCTGTCCCCCTTGTATCAGCCTGGGTCCCATAGGCTCTCCTCTTCTACCTTCTGATTCAGAGAGAGGGAAGGGTTGGGTTGGGCTTGGGTTGCAGAATCTTGTCAATAAATTTGCCTGCATCCCAAGGACAGCTCTGTGGGAACATCCCAGTTGGCCCATGGTCTGGGATAAATCATTGGGCATCACCTATGGAAGGTTTTTGCACTGCCATCTGCCCTTGCCTTTGTTCTGAGATGGGGACAGACACGTTTCTCTTCGTTAAGGTTTGAATTATAAGGCTTTTGCCTCTGATCCATAAGAACAGCCAATATATCGGAACCACTCTGTGTTCGCTTGGAAATCATTATTCTTAAACATTGAATTCGAGTTAAAAAAAACCGGATCAATCAGCTTCTGAGACGAGGAATGGATTTCCAGAGCAAGAAATGTTCTGTAGCTTTAAGGACACCCGTCCTCCTTGAACTGGTGGTGGGAAGGGCAGGAATCACATCCAGCTCCAGCACTCATCCAGGTGCTGCTGGTCCCTCCCTGCTGCCCCAGTGTCCCTGCTGCATGAGGAGCTGCAGGGGGATTTAATGTTCAGGTCATTGTCTGCTGTGGTGCCTCTTCTGTGAAAGATCCTGCCAGGGTGGATAGTGATCCAGTACTTGGATCATTCCCAATGGATCTCCTCAGAATTTTGGAAGTGCCAGAAACTTCTTGAGTGATGATGGGGGAGAAGCCAACTCCACACTCCTCTGTGGACCCCTGTGGCAAGCTGTTTCACCCCATCAGTGATTTCTTTGCTGCTCCTGTTTTGGCTTATATTTTTCATACTTTTGGGGTGTTGGAGGAGTACTTTGGGATCATCTTGGATCACCAATCATCCTGCCATGGGGGAATGGCTCTGCCTGTCCCAGTTGAGCTCAGTCTCCTGCAAAGCCTGTCTGGGAGGTGTGAGAGCCGCTGTTGGGTTGTGTTCTCCCATTTTTGATGTCCTCAGAGTTTGGCTCTGTGTCTCAGGAGAGATCTGCTGGCTCGTGTCCATCACTGGACTCTGATGGGCTGCGTTGCCTTCCCAGAGTTTGACATGGAAAGGGGAACTGCTCCAATTGGGAGAGGGCCTCCTCTGCTTTGCCTGGCAGGAAGAGATGTGAGGGGGAACTGTGAGCACCCATGGCAGTCAATATGGGCTCTTGGTTCCTGCCAGAGCAGCAGATCAGTGCTGGGGAGGGGAGTGCACCTGTCTTGGTGACCATGGTGGCCCGGGGCTGTCACTCTCGGTGCTGTGAGCACCCTCCAGCCCGGGCATAGCTGCCCCCCTTCTCCCTGTCTGTGTCCGAGCATTGCTGCTGCTTCTGCTCTCCTTCCTCTGGCCACTGGAATTCAGACAGCCCTGATGCCCCTGGCTGTCCCACCCTGCCTGTTTTGGGGACATCTCCAGGACCCCAACATGTGAACAGCTGCATTGCAGGTGACACAGCCGTGGAGGGGGTGGCCCCATCAGGGGCAGAGGTAGGATGGTGTTGAGGTCTCCTGGCCTGTCTCTGGAGGGAAATGCTGGAGGAGGTTAATCTGAACAAACCAGCCCTGTGAATTTTAAGTGGATTAGCTGAACTCTGCTCCTTCCCAAAACAGACTGTGTCCTTTTGGGGAGGATGTGGAAGTGGATTAGGCAAAAATCTACTTAAGGCTGCATTAATTCTAGATAAGTGTAGGGGGATTAACGCCCATCCACTTAAAAAAATTAATTGGAGTGAACTTCTCTCTGTGTCCCCAAGTAAACAAGACTCGGCAGCTTTCCCCATCCAGCAGCTGGGCTGTGCCTTTCCCTTCTCTGCTCTCCCATCCCCTCACGTTGTACAGGATCTGCCATTGTGGTGGGGGAACCTGCTCCTTTCTGGTTATCCTCAGGGGCCTCATTAGGCAATTGAACCCTCGTGTGAAGGTAGGGAGAGAGGGCGGGAACATTATGGTCACCATCAGTGCAATTATCAATGCTAATTAGTGCCAAGCAGGACTGACAGGGGGAGGTGCAGCCCATGGCAAGTGTTGTCTGAGGAGCCAGGTGAGCCTCACATCACATCCTTGTGGGGGCTTCCATGCACAGGCAGATGTGGAACGTGCACGTATCAGTTGGTTTACTTATTTTCCCCACTGTGCTTTGAACTCCCCAGATTCCCCAACCTAAATATTTGGGAGCCAGCCAGAGGCTGCCGTGGTCAGGGAGCCAGGCTGGGTTTATTGCCTGGTGGCAGTGCCTTGTCATGACCCTGATGGTGCCGGGATGGGGGTGGAGCTCTGGGAGGCTCCAGGGAAAAGGGGGTGAGATGTGACTCCTTTTGCAGAGGGTTTGGAAATGGGGGTGCTCGGGGGGGCTTGCAAGATATGGGGATGGCTTTGGGTCACTCCCAGAGTTGCCTCCATCCTTCCCCGTTCCCACCAGCCGCCCCCTTTTTCCATGGCATCACACGGGCACAGCAGCTGCTTTTGCAGTGCCACCCATCCTTGATTATTTTGGGTGTTTGCAATTCTGCCCGTTCCCATGAGGGCGGAAAGGGAGAGCGCCCTGAGGCTGACACGGTGCCCGCATCCCAACCGCGCTGCTCCTTCCCTCAGGGAACGCCTTCTCATCGCACAAGCGTGGCCGCCTCGTTGCTGTGGGTGTCACGCCGGCACTCGGAGGCTGAGATCAAAGCGCTCCGTCCTCCTCGCAGGGGTTCCCACGCCGGCGCTCCGGGAGGAGGAGGAGGATGAGGGATGAAGGGGGTGACTCGGTGGCTGCGTACCTGGGGATGAGCTGCGCTGTCCCCAGACCCCCCCATCCTCCTCCAGCTGTTCACGACCTGTCCCTCGGGTCTCTTGAGATCATCCTTTGGGATCGGCCCAATAGCTGTCACTGGATCGCTTTTTGCCCCGACGAAGAGAAAGGGCTGAAGCTCGTGTGGGAGAGCTGAGCCCGCAGCCCCCACCCCCGGGAGGGCGCGGGTTCCCCGGGGAAAATAACCCCCCAAACCCTTCCCCAGCTCTGCCGCTGCCGGGCGGGTTGGGAAAGGGCGGCTCCAAGGGCTGGGAATGCCGCGGGGGAGGCGGTGGCGGAGCCGGGATCAGCGCCCGGGGCCGGGGCCGTCGCTCGTGTCCGGCTCTAACGTGGCAGAACCCGGAGCCCACCGAACTCAGCACCACCCCACCTGGGCTGGCACCCACCCCCCGGACCCGCCCGGCTCAAGCAGCGAGTTCAGCATCGCTCCATCGGCTGTTTCTGTTACAGCTTTTTTCCAGGTGTTTTGCTGTTCTGATCCCATTAACGTCAATGAGAGCTGTGAGACCAAACCTCCAAGCATGGCACCGAGAATGGCCCCCTGCGCCCAAGAAATATCCAGCAATATCTTTTCCCCCAGCTGAACTTCCCCTTTAAAAAGGATAATCTCAATTTCTCTTCCCTTTTCTCTGCCCCTTTTCCCACCAAACACTACATTACTAAATAAAACTTTCATTACTGCTTGGGTTTGCTAAAGAAAAAAATTATTTCCATTCAGGAGAGTGATGAATTTTAATAGGAGTGAAATGTCAGGCACAGCTGGGGTGGGTTTCTGAAAGCATTGGTATGTTTGGAGAGGCACAGGGATGCCCGGCAATAATTAGCCAGTGAGCCCCGGTTTTTTGTGGCCCAGCAAAGGGACCCAGCAGTCAATTGCTTTGTTATTTAATGTGCTGCCTTTATGTTTCCAAGGTGCAATTGTATATTAAAAGCATCTTTGCCTCTCCAAAGTGGCTAAATAATGGGATTTTGCTGCTGTGTGGTACTTGTTGGTTATAGGGTGTGGAGAAGGTGCTCCTGGGGCTGCTCCTCTGGTTCCCAGACCTTCTGATTTCCCCCTGGCAGCAGAGAAAATGGGGATTTTTTATTTTTTTTTATTACACTGAATAAAGCGATTTGATGGTGCCTGGTGGTTTGCTCCTGCTTTACACCCGAGGGGGGCTCATTTTGCAGTGGGAGGGGGTGGAAAGGCATCTTGGCTGCTGGGGGACACGGATACCCTCCCGCCCCGAAAATCGCGTCGAGCCCCCACTCCCTAAAGCTACCCAGCTTCACAAAGAATTCCATCTCCTCCACTCCTTCCTTTTCCCCCTGAGGAGAAATGGAGAGCTTTCAGTGAAATCATCACTTTTGTGACAGCATATTAATTAATCC
>VYXD01003610.1:80624-252980 GCA_013397195.1 Hylia prasina | reverse complement strand
TTTTTGCCAAGCCCATCCTGACGAATGAAAGCAGAGAGTCTCTGCCATCTTTGGATATGCAAGATGCAAAGAGGCAGCAGCTGATGGAGGACAGTGGAGTTGTTTGTGTGTCCTTGAGTGGACACCTCATTTAGTGGGCTTCTGGTGTGGTTTAAATGAGTGTTCATATCTGTTGAATTCTCTGGGATTTGGGGTGCTGGGAGGGTGTATCCTTTACACAGGTAGCTCTGAGGTTTTCCCCTTGAGTAACCAATGGACATGTACAGCCAGTGCTTGATGTTCCCGAAGCAGTTTGCCTTGGAAGAGCCTTTTACTGGGGTCTGGGGGAGCCCTGCTGTCACTATGGCTGGCCAGTCCCTGACACACCCTCACTCCCTGATGCAGGTTTATACAGCTGCAGGCTCTGGAAGCTGTTTTATTTTCCCATGGGATAAGCAGTCACCATCTCAGCCTGCATCCCATCTGGAGCGAGATGTCATTTATGAGGCCACACAGCATCCAAAGAAACTTTCCCTAAGCTTTCAATATAGACACAGGTGACTGTCACAGCCAGAAGAGAGCCTAGCCCTCAGAATGAAAAATCTTTCCTTCATGGCTCTCAGGTTTGAAAAATGGAAGCAGAGCATTGGCTCCAATTACCCTGCAGCAGCTCCCAGAAATCCCAATGCACCTGGTGCTCTGGCACACCAGTGTGATGCCAGCCTAACTCTGTCACTGGAATAAATCCTTATTTACCCACTGCAAGGAGGAAACTGAGCCAGGACTGTGCTCAACTCCACGGGGTGCAATGAGGGGCTTCCCTGGGCGGTTCACGTGTGGAGTCTGGTGAGAGACACTCACTCTTATTCCAGATGCACAGCTCTGGCCCCAGGACAGCCCTTCCCATGGGAAGAGAGTGGCTGGGAACGTATTGGCTGTGCAGAAATGTGGCAGTGAAGGAGGGAGAGGTCAGACACACATCCCCTGGCCTCTCCCACCTCCCCTCCCTCCCACACTCGGCAGTGTGGAGGAGGAAAGACAAATAAAAGATGAGCCCAAGAGGACCATAGGCTAAATTGTAATTGGAGCAATATGGGTCGATGATAAAGTTCTGTGCCAACCCACATTAACTGGCAGCATCTGCTGGAGTTATTGGAGATGCCTCATCGCCTATTAAAAGTGCTGAGATTTTCCTGGAGGACAAGCCAGGCAGGCTCAGCAGTGCTGGAGAGCCAGGAGGGCTCGGATGGAGCCGGTCTGAGGCTGCTGCAGTGCTGAAATCTCCTCCAGGCCCTCTGGAGAGCTTTTGGGAGATGTTCTCAAGAAAGTCACCTCCTGTTGCCAGCAAGGGGCTCATTCCTGTTTATGTCCCCCCACAAACCCCTCCTAAGTGACACCACGTCCTCCCTCTGCTCCGGGGTGATGGGGACAGGGCAGGATTTACTCTAAGCAGTTGCTTTTAGCTGGATTTCAGGTACTGCCCTGATTAAACCTGCACAGCTGCCCCCTTTACTGCCACCAGCAGCACCCAGGGAGGGGATTCTGCCCCTCTGCTCTGCTCAGGTGAGACCCCACCTGCAGTGCTGCACCCAGCTCCAGGGCCTCCAGCATAAGAAGGGTGTGGAGCTGTTGGAAGGAGTCCAGAGGAGGCCATGGAGATGCTCCCAAGGGCTGGAGCCCCTCTGGGACTGATAGAGCTGGGGGTGTTCACCTGGAGAAGGGAAGGATCCAGGGAGACCTCAGAGCCCCTTCCAGTGCCTGAAGGGGCTCCAGGAGAGCTGGAGAGGGACTTTGGACAAGGGATTGAGGGACCTGACAAGGGGGAATGGCTGCACTCTGCCAGAGGGCAGGGGCANGCAGTGCTGCACCCAGCTCCAGGGCCTCCAGCATAAGAAGGGTGTGGAGCTGTTGGAAGGAGTCCAGAGGAGGCCATGGAGATGCTCCCAAGGGCTGGAGCCCCTCTGGGACTGATAGAGCTGGGGGTGTTCACCTGGAGAAGGGAAGGATCCAGGGAGACCTCAGAGCCCCTTCCAGTGCCTGAAGGGGCTCCAGGAGAGCTGGAGAGGGACTTTGGACAAGGGATTGAGGGACCTGACAAGGGGGAATGGCTGCACTCTGCCAGAGGGCAGGGGCAGATGGGATATGGGGAAGGAACTGTTCTCTGGGAGGGTGGGGAGGCCCTGGCACAGCTTCCCAGAGAAGCTGTGGCTGCCCCAGCCCTGGAAGTGTCCAAGGCCATGTTGGATGGGGCTTTGGAGCAAGCTGGGATAGTGGGAGATTGGAGTGGATGAGCTTCAAGGACCCTTCCAAACCAAACCCTCCTAGGATTCCATGAAGCTCCCAGCTGACTGAGCAAATCCCAACTCCTGGATTTGGGCAGGATGGAAGACATGTTTGAGCTGCTGCTGTGCTGTGAGCCGGGCTCCTCTGCCCCTCAGCAATGGAGAGGGTTCAGGATGCTTTCCTGCAGGACCAGCCCCTTGGAAGCACCTCTCGCACTCACCTGGCCCTGGAAGAGTGGGAATGCTTTGCTGTAAGGTGCCCTGGGGTGCTGGCATTGACCTGGGTGGGGAAAATGTCTCTGCTCTCACCCAGCTTTGAGGACTGTCCCTGCTGCTTGTGGACCCAACTGGAGATGCTGGTGCCCTTCTGAAGGAACAGGGGAAGTGGAAATCTCCTCAGAACCCCGAGACATTTGTGCTGCCTGGCTCAAGACCCAGGCAGGCTCAGCAGTTCTGCCCACCTGCCCACATTCCCTAGCTGAAGTCCCAGGCAGGGCTGCTAGGTGCATTCCTGTTGCTGTTTTACACCACAAACGACACAGACTCTGAGATTCAGAAGGCTATAAAATTACTTTATTTAGGGATGCATCTTCTTTATATACTATTTTACACAGACCAATTTGATTGGTGAAACAAAGGCAAACCTCTTCAATCATATTGGTCAAGCCAGAGGGACATTAAGAAGTCCCTCCTGTCAGAAGGAATGAATAACACAGGTGCAGTTAAAAAACATTCCTCATGTTTGCCAAGCTTTCCTGGGAAAGAATTTCAGAAGAACCAAAGGCCTGGAACCAGGGCTACACATTCCCCACCCCAGCTGAAGGGACATGTTCCCTGCCTGTCCCTGTGCCACACCCAGAGCTGCTCCTGAGCCTTTGCTCTCCCGGTGCCACAGCAGCCCATGCATTATTTACCACCCTCTTCCTGCACGCCGAATTATTCATTTCCCTCGTGGGCCCTTTCCCTGGCTCTCTAATCAGAGTTTCTTAGCTCCTTATAAACACTAATGAACTTATTTCCCCATGCCCTTATGAGGGAGATGGGGTATTATATCTTCTTTATACATACCGAGCTCAAGTGTGGATTTGGGGACTTCAAAGCACCCTGGGAGGCCTGGAGAGCTGGTGTTCCACACCCAGGGGTGTTTGGCACCCAGCAGTGGCCATGGGCATCACCTGGCTCTGGGTGTCCCAGCAAGGAGAGCAGGGGATGTTCATCCAGCCTGGTGCTGGCCCCATGCTGGTGGTCTCTGCCCAGCTTTCATCCCAGCAGCTCCATCCTCCCGCCTTCCCTTCTCTGTTCAGTATCTGTTTGGTCACTTGGCTCTGAAGTGGCTGCAGTGTCACGGGTGACCCTCCACGGGACTGCAGTGTGTGCACTCTGGGGAGCCAACCAGGCCCCAAACTGGTGTCCAGCTGGAGATTGTGCTGGGGTGGTTCTTGGCGTGGCTCCTGTTTGGATCAGCGAGGCTCATCAGGCTGCACACACAGGCAGTGTCTTAAAACAAGTGTAGCCAGGGGCAGCATGAAATCACCTCAGCAGCTTCATCCACCACTGGGGGTTTCCTCCCAGGACAACTCAGGGGATGTTCAGGCTGGATATAGGAAAAGGTTCTTCCCCCACAGGGTGCTGGGCACTGGGCGGGTTCCCCAGGGAATGGGCACAGCCCCAAGGCTGCCAGAGCTCCAGGAGACTTTGGACAATACTCTCAGGGATGCACAGGCTGGGATTGTTGGGGTGTCTGTTCAGGGCCAGAGGCTGCACTCTGATCCCTGTGGGTCCTTTCCAACTCAGCCTATTCCATGATTCTGTGATTATAAGTCAGGGAGAAACTGGTGGATTGTCTGGAACCTGCTGTGCCCGGTGTGAAGCTCAGGTCTGTCTGAAGCTGTAACAGCATCCCTGGGATTACCTGTGGGCCCACCGGGAGCTGCCCAGGGTGCAGGAGCATCCTGTCCTTGCCTGATCCCCTTTCCCATTTGCTGCTGCAGACTTTCCTCGACAAGCTTTTCTCCCCTGAAGTTGCACCAGGGGGCCCAGGAGTTTCCTTGCCGCTCACTTGGACCTCTCTGCCCTCCAGCGCTCCTGGGACCTCCAGGCTCCTTGTCCTGCCCACTGCCCACGGTCCCTCTGTCCAAGGGTGGCCTCGCTGTGCTGAGTCAGTATGTTTTCCCGTGCTCTGTTTGCTTCCTTCGCGTGTCCCCACACTCTCTTCTGGACCCCTGTGCTTTAGATCCCCTCCTGCTGAGCCCGGGCGGCCTTGGCGGGGCTGTGGAGCCGCTGGGGCGGGAGGTGCGGGGCCAGCCCCGCCTTTAGCGCCGGGAGAATTCGCTTGTTAACTGCGGTGGGATGTGTGGCCTTGAGCTGCGCTAATTAATTACCCTCGGCATCCCGAGCCTCGGTTAATGATGCCAGCCGGGCTGAGCTGTGTCACCCCGCGGTGCCTGGAGGGACCTGTGCTCTGCCCGGACCGGGTGCCGGTGTCCGACACTCCTCTGCTGGCAGAGGCGGCCGGTGCCGCATCCCCCGGAGCAGGAAACAATCCCAGCCTGTGCCCGGCAGGAAGATGAACATAGGTGTGGGGGCTACCACTGCACAGAGGGACAGATCCAGCTCCTCTGCAGGGAAACCAAATGCAGGGAAAAAATAAAGAGGGTTGGGAGATCTGGGCGAGAGCTGGAGAGGGACTTTGGATAAGAGCATGGAGGAATGGCTAGGTGAGCTATTGGGAAGAGATTCTTGGCTGTGAGGGCAGTGAGGCTCTGGCACAGCTTGCCCAGGGAAGCTGTGGCTGCCCCATCCCTGAAGTGTTCCAGGTCAGGATGGACAGGGCTGGGAGCAACCTGGGCTAGTGGAAGGTGTCCCTGCCCATGGCAGGGGGTGGGAAGGGATGAGCTTTAAGCTCACTTCCAACCCAAACCATCCTGGATTTCTGATTCTGTGCTGAGCCTTCAGTGTGCCAAACCAAAGCAGATGCATCCAGAAATGTGTGGAGATTTGTCCCTGTGGGTCTCCACAACCATGATGGACAGGGAACAAACCTTGCACTGCTCAGTCCAGGAGCCTGAGCATCCTCCCTCCAGCCTCCTGGCTCCCCACAAAATTCAAACAAACATCCTTCTCCTTTCCAGGGCTGTTCCCTAGGCGAGCTCTGTGCTGGCTCCATGGCATGGTGTGCACAGCTGTTCCGCCAGCAGATTTCCTGGGATGCTTTGTAGCTCCACACTCCTCCCTCTCCCAGCAAGGCTGCCTGTGAGATGCTGCTCCTGTTTGAGCAGACGCTGGCACCGATAGCCCTGACAAGCAGCAATTATTGCACTGACAAAATAAAAGTTTTGAGTTGTTTTGCAAATATTTTTGAAGCCCTGATACAGCAGCAGAAGTAGGCGTAATTACACATAAAAGTGTATCTCCTTTATAGTCTTTTAATTATCTACTCAGGTGAACCGTAATTTGAGGGGAAATGCTTTAAATCTGTTCATTTCTAATAATAAAAAATGAGGTGGGAGAGTGTTATTTTAATGTAATTAAGAGAAGACATGGCTGGATGGATGGCTGAGAGAGCAGGATCTGCGCTCTGCTCTGGGGACCTCGGGTTCTGTCCCCTCCCCTGCCACCACACTGGTCCTGTCTCTGTGCAGGACAGTCCATTATCACCACAGTGGAATTAAGTGTTCACACGTGGTGACAACACTGTTTTGTGTCAGTACTGAGTAGTCTTGTCATCTTCTTGAGCTCAGCTTTGCCCAGCCCTGCCCTGTAAAACCTGGGACTATTGGGGCACACCCCGAGACTGATCTGCTCTTACAGGCTGGTCTCCAGCCATGCCAGGAGAACCTCTGGAGGCCAGTGTGGGACAGGGAGTTGTCCTGGGGAAGGGAATCACAGAATGGTTTGGGCTGGAAGGGACCTCAAAGCCCATCCAGTCCCACCCCAGCCATGGGCAGGGGCACCTTCCCAGGTTGCTCCAAGCCCTGTCCGGGCAATCTGGGCACCTCCCAGCACTTGGCACCTCTTGATGAGGACCCAGCTGCCCATACCAGTGGTGGCACCTCCAGGCTGAGCCCTGCATTAAAACTGGTTCCAAGCCTCCAGCTCCTGCCAAGCATTAGCTGTAACTCTGATTTCCCCTCTTCCATCCCCGAACTGCTGTCAGGAGAGGCACCTTAAAGTCAGACCTTTCCATCCAGTCTGCAGCTTTCCAAGAGAAGACTGAGTGTTGAACTTGCTTTCTCCTATAATGGCTCCCCAGAGCCCCAGATGAGATCAAAGCCTGGCTCCTTTGGGTGTGTGCTCCACACAGGTGGCACATCTCCCATGGAACTGGCAAGCGGGATGGATGATCCATCTTCTGGGGGGAAAGCTCAGGCACGAGGGGATGAGGTGACTTTGCAGGAGTCTGCAGGCAGCCCATCCCAGGGGTGCTCCAGGTGTTTGTGTGAGACACGCAGCTCCCTGCCTTTGCATCTTCCAGGGGTGTTCCCAGCTAGTGCAGAGGGAAAGCCAGGCTGCTTTTCACTCGCTTTCCCGGGAATCCAGAGCCCTCCCCGCCTGCCTGTGCCGCTCCTGTTATCGTGAATGTCAAGCACTTTGCAAACAGAGGCATTAAATGTCAGATCCTGTCCCTTACAAGCCCTGCTTGTAATTTGAATGCTCAGACATGCTCCGTGCTCACCTCAATCCCATTCCTTTCCCCTGATAAGCGGCATCCCTGGTGCCACTGCCTTGGGAGGTGAGGCCACTGAGCAGAGCTCTTTACACCACTGGACCCTCATCCCAACGTCTTCATCCTCCCTACCTGATAGTTAAAAATCCTTAGGATCAAATTGCCACCTGGCCCTCTCCTTTGGGGATGGAAGAGGGCATTTTGGGGGAGGTGTTTGGATCCTATGACCCTCTCTCTCCCCGTGCTGAACCCTTTAACAGACAGAGCAAATCTTCCCTTGCAGCTGTGTCCAGGTGCTCCTCTCCTCAAAAGCTCCTGGTTCCAGCTGAGGCAGACCTGCTCCAGGACTTCTCACCTGGATTTGCCCTTGCTCTCCTCTTGGATAAGTGAGATGAGGGATCCTGCATTCCTCTGGTGAAGTTCCACAAGGCCAAGTGCCAGGTCCAGCACCTGGAATGGGGCAGTCCCAGGCACAAACACAGGCTGGGTGGGGAAAGGATGGAGAGCAGCCGTGAGGAAAAGGGCTTGGGGTTGTTGGTGGACAAGAGGGAAAGGCTTTCAACCACTAGAGGAAGATTTAGATGGGACATTAGGACATCATTCTCTCCTGTGAGGGTGGGGAGGCCCTGCCACAGGTTGCCCAGAGAAGCTGTGGCTGCCACATCCCTGGAAGTGTCCAAGGCCAGGATAGACAGGGTTTGGAGCAAGCTGGGCTAATGGAAGGTGGCCCTGCCCACGGCAGGGGGTGGAACTGAATGAGCTTTAAGGTCCCTTTTGACCCAAACCATTTTGTAATCTCTCGCATCTCATTGCAAACTATGTCAAGACTTCTCTCCCTGTTTATCTGTCACTTCTCTGTATTTGCTGTTATTGTGGATAACAGGGTGGCCCAGCAGTGCACTGGTGTGAGTCCTTAGGGTGATACCAAGTCTTTCCCTTCCCTACATTACTGCCTTCCCCCTGGTGTGCACCCAGGCTCTGAGCTGGTCCCTTTCCCACCCCTGGCAGTGGGAACAGCCACGGTGGCTGTTTGTCCTTGATGGAAAAGCTTCCCCAGGAACAAAGGACGTGCCTGCTCCGAGTCACCAGTAACAGGGAGTGCTCAGCTCTCTTCCCTTTGAGATGGAGCCTCTCATTTGCACTGTGGCATTGACACAGTAAAATAGTGCAGAAATTGCACAGAATAAATTAAATCAAACACTGCATGTGCTGCTGCCCAGAAATTTGGGACTTGCTGCATGGTTAACAAGGTGCATTTTAATAATTACAAATGAACCTGTGGCCAAGAGAGCCTTCACTGAGCACACCTGGAATGAATGCTGATGCTGCTGCTCCCCGCAGAATGCTGATAATCACATTTGCCAGTGCATTAGAGCTGATTTAGGGGTAAACAATAGCTTCCATCTGAATTTGTTTTACAACCTATTGACTGTAGCAGGTACCTTTTTTCCATTGAAATAATTGTAAATATTTTACCGTGCCTTCACGCTGCATTTGTTCTTGGTGTTTGTTTGTTTTGTGTTTTGGTGGCTTTAAAAAAAATAAAATTATTATTTATTTATTGTGAATTGACAACAATTGTGTTCACCCTCCATCTAATCCAAGGAGCTCATGGTTGTTTCTTCCCCTCTCCATCCTTTGTTGGAATAATTGTTCTTCCCACAGTGCTACTGCATGGTTTGTAAGCTTATTTCAGGCTCAGCTGTGGGGATTAGTGATAACGCTGCCTATTGTAGGAAGGTTCATATTATTTAAAATTGGAACAAGAACAAAGGCAATTCAATCCCAATTCCTTGCTTTCCAATGGAACTGCATTTACTGATGCTGTCCAGGAAGTGCCAGGTAGGAGCTGAGCCTGTCTGCAGGCCAGGGAAGGGAGGTGAACCTGGCTGGGCAGCCCGAGTTCAGCCCCAGAGCCTGGGCAGGAGCAGGGAATGGCTTTTCCTTGGGTGCCCCTTCCCTGAGGGTTGTTAGTGCTTCCTTAAGCACTGCCCTTGGCCTGGAGATCTCCAAGTCACTGCTGCAGCAGGGGTGGGACGTGGTGCTGGGGTGGAAATGCTCAGGTTGTAATTTTTTCCCGGTACAGCAGAGTCTTAGGGGCATTCCACACCAGCAGGGGGGACTGGGGCAGGGGCTGCTCCAGCTCTGGTGGCCAGGTGGCTTCACACACACAGCCCTGCTGTGCCTGGGCTTTGGTTAAATGACACCAAAGAGCTTGAACTGATAGCTCCTTCCCTCTCTTCACGGCCAGCAGTGTGAGACCAGGCCTCCAGCAGATAGCCCAGGTCATCCATCCATCCATCCATCCATCCATCCATCCATCCATCCATCCATCCATCCATCCATCCATCCATCCATCCCCCTGCCTATCTCTGTGTGTTGCATCTGTTTTAAGCCAGGTTAATGCCTGGAATGTTGTCTTAGCTGGAGTTTGTGTCCCCATTCTGGCACACACAGAGTTGGTGTCCTTGAACACCACGCACCTCTTGAGAAGATTCTCCTGGGCTGGTGAGAGCAGGGGAGCTTGTGGCAGAAAGCTGAGAGTGCAAGGAGGTCCCAGTGCTGGCACCACTGGACCTCTCCCTTGGGATTCTGCAGCCCTCTGTCACCGGCAATGTCATGGCAGTGGCAGCCAATGTCATGCCTTGGCTCTTTAGAGTTCACTTGGGGATTCCAGGGATGAAGGAAAGGCATTGCTGCCTCTCCTTCCACAGAGCTTTTACAGCCATTGAGGTTCACTGAGTCAACAGATCATTCTGAGCTGGAAGGGATCCACAGGGATCATCAGTCCAGCCTCTGGCCCTGCACAGACACCCCAGCAATCCCACCCTGTCTATCCCTGAGCACGTTGTCCAAATTCTCCTGGAGCTCTGGCAGCCTCAGGGCCGTGCCCATTCCCTGGGGAGCCTGGGCAGTGCCCCAGCACCCTGTGGAAGAAGAACCTTTTCCTGATATTCAAGCTAAACCTCCCTCCTCCCCCAGTGACAGGACCCAAGGGAATGGCTGGAGGGTTTTACTGTAATATTTTTGTCAGCAACACTGAACTCCCTGCTCAACTCTTCCTCTCCCCCATCCCTGACCCCAAAACCCTGCCCTGGGTACACCCTGAAGGGAATGCTGACTTTCCTTCAGGCTGGGAGGTGCTGGTGTGCCCTGCCCTGGCCACTGCTGGTGCTTGAGCTCGCCATCCATCCCCCTCCCCTGGTCCCCAGAGCAGCGGAGCGCGTGGGGCGTGCGAGTGCGCGGGGGGCGGTGAGAAACCCCAGACACACAAAAGCTGGAGGAACCACCAGCAGCTGTAACCCTGGCAACTGTGTCTCAGCATTTGAATGTAATTATACCTCCAACGTGATAAACACTCCCAAGGACTCCTTATGTGGAGATCATACTAAACAAGTCTTTGAAATTACCCTCATCAAATATTGATAGAGGGAGAGGTTTTAAAAAAAAATAAAAAAGGGAAAAGGGGAAAAGAGAGAAAAGGCAAATTCTTGCTCTTGCCCACGGGTTAATGAGGATCTGTTGGTTTATCACCACGGTGCAAACCCCGCCGAGAGCTCCAGAGCTCTGCAAAGTTAAAAGTGGGGGCGGGAGGAGAAGAGAAATAAAACCATCAGGTGAGGCAGCTCCATCGATTGGCATTTTGTTTTATGTTTGGCACGCAGGAAAGCCATCCCAATAAACACCATTCATCTTGCACAGCCCTGGCAGACAGGGTTTAATTGCTCGGGAGCAGGAGTGGGTGGCGGAGAAGGGGCGTCTCTGAGCTCCACCAGCACGGAGGGTTGTGGCAGTCAGCAGAGCACTGAGCATGGGCATCTCCTCCCACCTGCAGGGCTGGAGACAGCAGGCAGGGAGTTTTCCATCAGGAGAGCAGGTGGAAGTCCCAGGTGGCTCCCAGCAGCTGTGGACCAGGTGTGTAGGAACATCTCTGGAAGTGGTGGGGTTGACCCGGTGTGGGATGCTTCTTGCTGGTGCACATCTCCTACCAGCACCCTCTATCCTTGGAAAAAATCCACCAGGGGCCTTCCCTGGCTCTGGTGCTGTGCAAGGGAGGGACTGGGCTGCAATTATCTCCTCTCCTCAAGCCAGGTAGGGGCAAGGGATGCACTAAAGAAAGGGCATGAGTGGAGTTGGGATGGGCTGCTGTGCTCAGCAGATGCCCTGTGCAGTGCTAGGAGGAGGTTTGGTGAGCAGAGCAGCTTCTTGTCTCTTGAGTGATCTCCCAGCAACGTGTGGGGCTGGGGAGAACATATGTGAAGAAGCACCAGTGCTGCCCAGAAAAAGGGAGCAGCTCAAACTTTGTTGGAGCAGAGGCTCTGGAGGTGTGGAGGAAGAGGAGGAGAGGGAAACAGCTCTTCATCCGGGCTCTGCAGGCAATGAGTGTCAAAGGGAGGAAAGCTGCAGGGGGCCAGTGTTGTGAATTGCTGGCTGTGAGGTATTTGGTGACTTCTGGGGTTGGCTTTTAACAGGGAGAAGAGGCAAACAGGAGGCCCTGGCTGGAGTTTGGTTGTTGAGAATGTTGGTTGATTTGCCATAACCAGCTCTCACTTAGAGTCACGGAGACCTGGAAGCAAAGGTTTTTCCCTGTGTACTGGGGGTAGGGATGGTGGTGGTAGTGAAGTGCTTTCACCTGACTGAAGGTTTTATCACCTGGGAGAGGTTGGAGGAGCAAACCTGAGCTCCAGAAATAAAGGCAGCAGTTGACATCGCCATGGGATCCCTGTGGGAACAGTGGACAGTGCTGTGGCCAGGGGGGACTGGGAGTGCAGCCAGAGGACAAACAGCACTTTAATAGGAATGAGGGGGGGGCATGATGGGATCACCAGCTTGGTGGAGAGCTCTACATCCCTGCTGGAAAACCTCCCTTCCCACTGAGCATCTCTGTTCCCAGCAGGCCTGCACCTAAAACCGTCTCTCAGCACTTTCTGAAAGGACCTGGAAATATCTCCTGAGCAAGAAAACTCCAGCTTTCATCTCCAGCCACCTGGATCTGCAAAGTCAGCCTGATGCCAAGGGATGTGCCAGGACAGATGCCAGCCTGTGACCGAGCAGGACCGGCACGTTGTTGAGAGCCACCCGACGTGTCTCCAGCCCTGTGCCAGAGCCAGCTTGGTCCTTGTGCTGGGAACAGTGGGCACGGCTGTGACACAGACACCAGAGCCCTCTCAAGCACTGCCAGCTGTTTTATGGGCTGCTTGGAAACAGTTGGAGAGCCCTGTAATGCCAGTGCTCAGTATTAGTTACTGCTGATGCAGCTGAGAGAGGAAATAAGGGGGAATTGCAGCTCTGAAGGGTATTTTGGGCATCCCTGGTCCAACATCAAGGGTGGGTTTGTGGAGCACAAGGCAGCTGTGGCTCAGGAGTGGGAGGCAGAAGGTCTGCTGGACTCCTCCATGCTGGGAGATGATTGTGTCAGTGTGGAGCATGTTGAGGGAAAGTGCTGCAGGTTGTGATCTGAAATGTATTTCACAAGTGATTCCAAGAAAGCTGCACTAACCCCATGGCTGCCCTGCCTCCTGCTGAGCTGCTGGCTGAAGCTGTTTCCCATCCAAGGACGGATTGGGGTGGCTCCATCCAGCATGTGCTGGTGATCACTTGCTGTTAGCTGGAAGAGGGGTCTGGACAACATGTTGGATCTGAAGCCTTTGAGGGGGGATCCAGATGGTACCTGCATCCCTTGTTTATCAGGCTAAAAATAAAGAACTTTAGAAAAATCTCAGTCTTCCTTTCCCACTGCAAATTCCGCATTCTGAAGTCTTTGGTAGGGATGGAGGTGTTTGTGCTCCTGCAGGGCCCCCGGGAAATGCTCCTGCCGTCGGCAGAAGGTGCCAGGGGCGGTGCAGATGCTCTGAGGGGGAGTCGCTGTGTGAGGGAGCTGAGAGAGGTGCGAGAGGAGGGCAGATGTGGTCACACATCACCCGCGGTGTGTGCAGGGAGGAAACAGCAGCTGAGGGCAAAAAAGACGCTTTGACCTTTTGGAAGAGCTGTCTGTGTGAGGTGGCTGGGGTGCAGCCAGCCATTTAACAGAACAGCTGAATCCTTGGGCCGAGCCACGCAAGGACTATCCCAGCAGAGGAGCCGCTTCTCCCAAGAAGGCTCCCAGGGTTCACGCTTAGATGGTTCCTTTAAAGGTTAATTCTCACCGGCAGCATCTGGAAGAAAACTTGGAGTACTCAGAGGGAACTCAACCCACTCTCCGAAGGGTCTTTACGTTTGCGGTTCTTTTTGTCTTTGTTTTCTAAATGTTAAAATTTGTTCTTATTCATTTCTCAAGTTAAAAATAAAGAGAAAGCCAGCCCTCCCAGCTCGGCTCCCGGCGCAGAGGCACAAAGACGCAGCCGTGCCGGTGCCGGCGTCGGCAGCGCGGTGGGCTGCGCTTCCCCCTGCTCCGAGGTGGCAGAATAAAGAGCTCCCGCAGTCACCTTTTTTTCCAGGAGTTGCATTGTTAAACCCTTCCGTGGGGAAATCCAGGGAGTGTAATTGCTCTGGTCTGACTCTGCCCGCTGAGCCGCCTGAATTAAGTGGGTGTTTTGGCATCCCGAGCCGAGCCTTGTGGGAAGTGACCTTCGCCTTCCGCCGCTGCTCCCTGCAACCTGCCGCTAATTAGGATGGAGAGAGCCCTCCTTTGTTTCCAAATAGTGGTTTACCTCTGTCTCGGCGTTCTGCCGGGAGCTGCCCGGTGTGACTCGGCGCATAATGAGCGCGGCGCAGCGCACGGCCGGGCTCCAGCGCCGAGCCCAGCGGAGGAGAGGCCGGCCCCGAGCCTATTCACGGCACAGCCTCTCATTAGCCAGCGTCGCAATTAACATCTCAAACCACTCTTTGTTAAAAAAAATATTTAAAAAAATTAACCCCCGCCATTTCCATGGCGCCTTTCATCCAGTATTTGCAAACTCGGGAGCGGCATCAATGCCCGAGGTGTCACACAGGGGTCATCGCTGGAGCCTGCGGAGATGTGCGGGGTGTGGGGAGGTGTCAGGGCTCCACAGCTGCCCCAAAGAATCACAGGATGGTTTGGGTTGGAAGGACCTGAGAGGTCACCCGGATCCGTGGGCAGGGACACCTCCCGCTAGGGATGGGCTTTGCCTGCTCTTGGGACAATTTGCCCAGGTCTGTAATGGTCTGAGAACTGCCTTGGCTCCCCTCTGGTAAAAGGGGAATGAGGAATTTCTGCCGTTTGGAAAGACACCCATTTCCAACCTAATAAAACAAGGACAAAGATGATCAAGTTTTCAATGGTAAAACTCAGCAACTCCCCTGCAGGAATATGGGATACTTAGAGGGTTTAAGGCAAATTTACTCAGAAAGAGGATTAGCTAAAAACTGTGTGGAAGTTCTGTGTGAACACCCCCACTGAAATGTAATCCGGTTTATTGGCATTTGTGTTGGAAATGAGCTTGGTAAACCCAATTAACGTCGCTTCAGTTCTGAGTGAGAACACTCTGCAGGGATTTCTGAACTTTAAAGCAATGAGCTTTAAATTCACACCTTTAACTTTACCCAGTGCTCCCCTTGAGCAGTTTGCCACATCTGCTGACAAGGGGACAAGGAACCAAACAGATTTATGGGGCTGTGTGAAAGACCTCTGCCCACGCTCTAGAAATACTCAGACCCCAATTCTCCCAGGACGTCTTGGATCAAGGGGATCCAACCCAAAAAGCATCGGGTGCGTGGGGTGGGGTGGGTTGGAGATGTCTGTGCAGACAGCCCAGCTCCCAGGGGGCTGCTGCAGATCCCACAGATCCCGTGGCAGGCTCCTGGCACGAGCAGCTCACCCTTGGACACCTGTGGAACCTGCTGGGTAGAGGGAACTGAGCGGGCAGAGCAGGGCAGGTGTTTCCCTGGGACTGGCCAGGGGCTGAGACCATCCTTTGGTGGCAGGACCTGATCCCTCTGGGACAGTTGTGTGGCAGGAATAGAGGGAAGCAACAGGAAAAGCTGGGATGTGCCAGGCAGTGAGCAGGTGCTCAGAGGAGAGGTATGTGCAGACAGAGTGATCCACCCTGTGGGGCCTTGGGGTGAAAAATCCTCATCAGCTCAGCCTCAGCACCATCCTGCCCAGGCTCAGGGATGGGGTCTTGCAGGCCTGGCTGCTGCCTAGGGGTAGAGCAGCTGCTCAGGTGATGACCTGCACAGAACAGGATCCAGATCTGGCTCTGGCCAGGAGCTGGCTGTGCAGGACCAGATCTCAGCCATGCCTTGGCCAGCCCCAGGTGAGTCCCCTCCTGGCTCTCCACGTTCACTCAGTCTCACCAGGGGGCGAGGGCAATGCCTCCTCCTCTCGGGTGCTCCCTGAGGATTACCTGGCCTGAGCTGTCCAGGAATTGCCCCCCAGCAGGGGAAGTGCTTGGCAGGGCAGGGCTGGCTGCCCACCTGCCGTGCCTGCTCTCCTCACCACTTCTCCCCGTGTCCTTAGATGCTGCTGAGAGATATCGGAGCTTGGATGGTAGCGCTGAGTTGGCAACTTTTAATATTGCTGAAACATAATCAGCTTTTGCTTCTACAGCAATTAGCATGTTATTACCCATAATGTTTTGCATGGCAATTTTGCTGTAAACATTTGTACTAATTCACCATAACCTAATTATTTTTATGACACATAATTATGAAATATTTTTGGAGGAGGAATGGCTTAATTTTCTATTTATACCATTATTTCCTGGAAGTGTCAGTTATTTTTACATCAGGAAACAGCGTCTCCCCCCTTCCCCAATTAGCCCTTTCTATTTACTGCCTCGGCTTGCCTGTAGAGCGCAGTTGCTGGGACCACGTTCTCCTGGAGCTGTGTGATGGATTCTAGGAGAGCCTAATTGAGCTGCAATTTGTGGGAGCGTGATACGTAAATGGAGGAAGGCAACAAGTGGTTTTCTTTGCTGCTGGGTGGGTGGATGTGATGATTCCCAGTTACAGGATCTGCCAAAATGACCCTTTCCAAACTATCCAAGGAAAGAGTGAAGTGGTGAAGCTGTTGGCTTAGGACCATGTTTTTTAGGAATGCCAGCACCCTGAACTCGGAGGCAGGGCCTCCTGAGGGAGATGCTCTTGAGTTTCATAGAACCATGGAAGAGGCTGACCTGGAAGGGACCAACAAGGATCAAAGTCCAACTCCTGGTTCTGCCCAAGACACCCCAACAATCCCAGCCTGTGCATCCCTGAGAGCCAAACCCTCCTGGAGCTCTGGCAGCCTTGGGGCCAAGGCCAGTCCCTGGGGAGCCTGTTCAAGCCCTGCCCACCCTCTGGGGGAAGAAACCTTTCATGATATGCAACCTAACCTTTCCCTGGCACAGGTTTGGACATCAGTAACCTCTTGCTCAGATCTTGGCACCCGTGGACCAGAACATCCCCAGCCCACTCCGTCTTCCAGCCCGGTGTGATTGTGCCAGCGTGGTGAGGAAGGGCATGAGAGGTCCCAGATGTGGGTGGGGATGCCCGGAGGGCCAGGAGAAACATCTGGGCTGTGCTTCAGGCTCCAGAGAAACATCCCAGGCCTGAGCTACAGGGGGGAAGGCGACACGAGCGCCTGGAGAGGAGCCTGGCCTTCAGGGAACCCTGCAGGGTGAGGGGAGAGGGGGAGCTGGATCCCTGCAGCCAACATTTAGTGGCAAGAGGCCTTCCTTAATCGCATTCATGGAGGCACCGTGTAGAAAATTCGGAATTCAGGCTTACTCCTAACAAGAATGAGACTTGGCAGGCTGAAAGGCTTGTATATCTTGTCTGATCTCCCGTCTGGAGAGGTCTCAAAACGGAGCCATGTGTAGCGCATTGACATCTTAAAAGAATTTCTTTAAAAAAAAAAAAAAAGCATTTCTAGATGACTGTATGTCATATAAATGAGATTTATTTCAATGCCTGTCATGATAGTTGAGGCAGTAACAAATCCAGTAATTGCTGGTGCTCTGGTCGTGTATGCTCTGAATGTTTAACTCGGAGCTACATTTTTGCAGCTAGTCTCAGGTTATTGAGTCAATCCCTTTCCCATTTTTCCTGTCTCCTGGCTGGTGAAGGTGGAGCTGCACGGTGTGTTAGGCACATTGGGCAAGGGGAGTGTTGCATGCAGGCTGCTGTCTCGGAACCTGCCTATAATTACCTGTTAATTGTGTGTAACTGATGGGGACCGTGCAAATCAGGTTAAGAAAAACTCACTGGCATTTTAAAATCATTCTCAGCGCTGGGTATTAGTGCACAGTCACACTTCAGGAAAACCTAGAAAACCTACAGGCAATCAGAGGTGCAGAGCTGGAATGATACAGTGGAGTTTGGGACTGCAAGACCTGGGAAATGAAGGGGGTGGTTATGTGAGGAATTTTAGCAGCTCTTTGCCCTCCCTAAATACCAACAGACTCCCTCAAAAGTGACTTGTCCAACAGCCCTTCTTAAATGAGGTGGCTTTGTTCTTTGGTTATTCACTGCCTTCCAGAAAAGAGAGTGTGACTTGCAAGTTCTTTCATCTCCAAACCCCAGTGTCATCCTTGATCTTTCCACAGAAGTAATGAACTGAGATAGTGTAAAGACTATCTCATGAAATATCTTGAAAATGAAGTGAACTCTGCACTGGGTTATGATTCAGCTGATACTGCCAGATCCTTAGCAGAACTTGAATATTTTGTGCCCAGCTGTCACTGTGAGTTTTTCTTTTTTTCAGGGATTATGCATCAACAAGGTTATTCTGTGCATCAACAAGGTTATTCTGGGCATCAACAACAGCTAGAAATGTGTCATAACTTGATATGGTGTTTGATATCTATCAGCTGAACTCCCTTAAAGACACCACCTTTAAGCATCCTGGGCAGGGATTTTGGGGTTGAATCAAGGATATCTAGAAGGTCCCCAGGGACCAGCAATCACACTGATAATGCAGGGAGGTCACTTTTGCATGGGATTACATTTTTGCAGGGGACATGTGGGAGGTGAGGAGGGCAAATGCAGCTGCAGTGGATGGAAATGGGTAGTTTTATTTTAATACTCTGGGGAATTGTGTCCTGGGTGGGAGCAACCAGAGGATATTTCTGTATTTTCAAGGTATCTGGTAAAGATCAGACTGGCCTAATCTAATGCTATGGAGGCCAGGAAATTAGAAGTAGGGATTCATTGCAGTGGAAAAGTTTCCCAGCTCATGACTGGAAATAATACAGTCAAGAATTACTGATATACTCCAGGAAATATCTGTTGGGTCATGGCACTGCTTTGTTTTTTGCAGGAACAGGTGAAATAAAAAAAATAAAAGGAGGCAAAGACAAGGGACACCTCTTCTATGTCAGGAATCTTATGAAAAATCCATCCCTTATCACTGCCTGAGGTGTTATGAAGACTGAGTTAAACGTGTGTATGACCACATGAGCCAGATCATATTTGTGAGAGTAGACAGACTGATATAATCTAATCATAAAAACACCCCAAAATATTCCACCTGCTTCACTGGAGAGCACGTTCACCTCTGCCTCTGTGACCTGCTAGGCCACATGCTTTATGCATCTGTGAAATTAATCCTTTATCAACATGCTTTGGTAAGGGGGGTGAGATGGGCAGCCTGCACCAGGAGATCTTCTCGAAGCACCTGCCTGGGAGTGCTCATCAAAATAGATTTTAAAATGGCTTTTAATGGTCGTGCAAGTGTCAGAGGGTTTGTCCATGCTGCATCCAGCTGTGCCAGCCCAGCAGTAAGGGAAACCACGTGCAGAGCTGACAGGTACCTGGTCACCCCAAAGCCAAATCTGTGTGATCTCACAGCAGCCCTGAGCTGCTTTGATTTTCCCTGAGGTGGGATTTGTGGAGCTGGGATGCTGAGGGAGCACTGCAGGAGCCCACAGATGGGCTTGGAGAGACACGGGGAGGTGGCTGGGGCCTAAGTGTTCCAAATTTATGGTGGCCATAAAAACCTGTGGAAATGATGGATTCTGCTCATTGCTCACGCACATAGTGACAGGTTTTCGAATAAAGCAGTAACTGATAGCCCCTGGGCTGGGAATTGAATTTCTCCTTTCATGATGTCATCATGATGTCATACTTTATTGCCTGTAATTCTAAACCCCATGGCTGTTGTCAGCGTGCTGGGTTCATGTGTGTGACATCACGTGGGGTTTCAGCTCCGGTCTCTGATGACAGTGCTCTTCTAACCATGATTTAAAGTGCTTTCCTGTACTGATGGAAAAGTTATGGCTTTCTTGGGGCATATCGTGTTCCAGGCCAAATGCTGTCGTGGCTGAGGAGGGAATGTCATTTGAAAGGTCTTTGGAGGGCAGTGAGTGCAATTCTCAATGCTATGCATTCAGAAAAATATGGGTCTTGTGGCCTGGAGGACACTGTCACAGTGAGAACGATTGTTTGGGAAGGGAAGGGTGACTGACACATGTAATCCTTGTGTCCTTTGCCTCCTCTCTCCCAAGGGAACATTGAACTGCTTTTCTCTAAGGACAAATAGAAAGGAGAGGAAATATGGACTCAGGCATGGCCAGGCTGGTTAATGGATCCTCATGCTCTCCTTCAAACACACCTCGTGCTCAAAAGAGGAATCTGTGAATAAACCTCCCAGGTGGTAAGTGGTGGACCTGGTAATTCTGATGTGCTTTTCTCCTGTCCTGGGAAAATATGTCTTCAGCCCCTGGCTCTGGGACCCAGGAGAAGGTTCTCCCAAGGGCAGGAGGAGCACAAGCAGCAAAGCCAGGCCTGGGTGTTGGCTGCTTGGATTTAGTGGATGGTTCACATGGTGATAGATGTGGGTTTTAACCACGGTGGAAGGAAAGGGTATGGCAGGAGTGTGCCAGGGATGTGTCAGGGGTGTGCCAGTGGTGTGTCAGGGGTGTGCCAGGGGTGTGCCAGCAAGCTGCAATCCTGTGTTCCCAACGCCTGTACTTCACAGGAGAGCTCACCAGAACCTGTTTGGTGTGCCCGCAGTGGAGAGCCCAGAGCAGGTGTTTCACCAATATTCCTTCTATGCAATACCTATTTTCTCTTTTTGTTTTGGAGAGGGCAGGCTCCTGGAGCAGGCCCCCTGTCTGAGCACATCCCTGTCCTCTCCAGCTCTTTGGATTTGTATCTGTAAACCCCCGTGCTCGTTATTTTGAAGTGAAAGGTTTATTTTGACACTTCTGCTGTGTCCCATCCTCCTTTCAGCCTCCTCCCCAGCTGGCTGAACTGAGCCTGGATTCCCTGGAACAGAAGGGTAGGCACAAGAGCAAAGTCTGTCGTTCTTTTGCAAAGCCTGTGGCAGCAGATTGCAGCATTTGCTGTCAGTTCATTAATTACGAGGGCATTAACTTCCGAGGCCAGAAAACACTGGAAACACCAAGGTTGCTGCTTGGATCTTATAAATAACATATTGGATAGGTTTAAATTGGTAGAGAGCTCAAAAGCTGCCAAGTGTTCCTGGGAATACCTGGAGCTCCTCTGTGATGGGGCTCAGAGTTACTGGAAGAGCCTGTGCTTGGTTGGCCGACACAACTTGTCCAGGATGGAAATATAAAGAGTCAGTGTGGGATCCGTGGTGCAGGGGTGACAAGTTAAGCTTGGTGTAATTCCTGCTGCCAGCTTATAGGAACAACCCTCCAGGAGTGAAGTGATATTATTGTTGGATCGTGTCGGATATGCTGTCCCAAAACTGCACCAGGAAACCTTAGGAAGTTGACATAAAAGCTCTCACTGATATTTGGAGTCTCTGGTGAGTGCCAGCTATTGCAGAAGGAGAAAACCAAAGCAAAAGACATAGAAGCAACAGCAGTGACACTGATTCTTATATTTTTTTAGTATTTTAATTTTTTTTTATTAAAAGTGCACCCCTGTGGCGCAGCTGGCTACTTGCTCAGTGCAACAGCACCAGAGAGGAAATTCCTTCCCAGCGCTCACAGGTGATCAACTTACACATTGAAGCATGAAGTTTGATTACCCTTGTAACATTTTATTAGCTTGCATAGCTGCAAATGTTATTAATGCTCATAAAATTATCCAGTCCTTTAAAATGTCTGTTCCACTGGTGTGCGTCTCCATGACTTCCTGGGGTAGTGGATTCCAGGAGTGACTGTGCTGGGTCAAGTCGTATTTTTCTTTTATTTCTCTTCAATCTACAGCCCTTTTGTTTCATCAGGTGCCCCTGGTTTGCTTTTAAATTATTGGGCAGGCTAATATGAGGCAGCAAACTGGTTTTGATGGCAAACTTGGCTCTTCTATGGACTTTATTTTTCTAGTGTACTGATATTTTCAAGTAAAGGATGTATTAATAAGCAATACATGTTCGTGTATATCTGTAGGTGCAGGCATATACCTGAAAGTGTGTGCAACTACTTACGTATAAACACATAAACCTCTGCATTTATTATGCCACTTGAATGTTTTTTGGGTGTCTTGGGTGCCAGTGGCTTGGTGCAGGGATCCCACCCCACTCCCTGTGTGTCTGAGGGAGGTTCTGGGAGGCAGAGTAATAACAGGGAAGAAAAATGTGCCTCTGAGCCGTGTGTCAGCAGACTTCAGACACAATGGGGCCCGTGTTTCCAGACAAGCCTTTTTAGCTAATTAGCTGAGTAAAAAATCTATTTCTCTTCTTAAATTCCCTGCCATCCATCCACCTAATAGAGTCAAGCAGCTCCATATCGTGGGGGTTATGCAATAAATCATCTATCTCCAGAATTCCTCTCATCGCTCGCAGCCTGGGCTCTCCATCTCTCTGTCCACAGCAGCTGCCTGGTTGCCCATTCTGGTTGCTCCTTTCTAGCAGTGACTGTAATGGAAAAGTGCTGGAGTTCTGCTCCTCTTCTGGGTGTCCCTTGGCTGTCCCGCAGCAGCTCAGCCATGGCCATGTCCTTACTTGTCCATGGGTTATCCCACAACAAGCTCCCAGAAAGCAGAGGCTCCTGTGGCTGTGTGGTCTGGGTGACCTCCTCAGCCTGGGCTTTGCAGGGTCTGAGCTGGTCTCCAGCATCACCTCTGGAGCCAGGAGGGATGAGAGGTGGGGGTTTGGGAAATCAAAAAAGAGCTGTCTTGGCTTCAGCATCACGCAGGCAGGAGGGTACACCCCCAAACTTTGGTTGCGTGGTCAATTGAGTAGGAATATCTCCTCTGGAGAGACATCTGAGTCTCATGGACCCATATGGCAACAATTCTCACCTCAGGTCTGGATTTGGACATTGCAACTCCAGCCTGCGGCTGTTGGATTGCAGCGAGCAAGAGTAAAGAGCCACTAACATTGTTTTGGGTAGCAATGCCTGGACTGGAGTCAAGTTGCTTTTTAACCTTCTCCTTAGCAAACTAAATTGACTGAACTCTTTTGGGTTCTCACCTCAAGGCTGGTTTTTCACACCCAAAATTTATTATTGCAGCTATTGTCTGAACTCGCTGTTTCTGACAATAGTGGTTTTTTTTGTAGGTGTGAACACAGGAACTGGACACAATGTTCTTGCCAGCACCAGGTAGCAATGTGAAACACGACTCCCTTTGTGCTCCACTGGACGGGGGGGGAGTGTGGGTGGCTCAGCTTGGTGCTGGAAGCTCGTGTTCAGCCAGGTGCCCACCCCGACCTTCCCTCACTGCCCCATGCTGAGGCCCCACGTGCCCCACTGAAGTGAGCTGCACTGGCAGGGATGCTGCATGTGGGTGGGCTGCCAGGTACTTAGGGATGACAGACTTTGGGGTGGATAAAGGGTGAGCTGGTCGCTGCTTTGCTGGGCTCTGCTTTTGTTTGCAGCTCTTGAGATGTTTGAGTGATGTGGAGTCAGCTCCTCTGGCTGGAGGAGCAGCGCTGCCGCATTTCATTTAATCTGTTTACATCCTCACATTGCATGAAATGGTTGAACCCTCATTAGTTTACCAAGAAAACACATTTCCTACAGCCTGGTGACCTGTCCTTGGCTGGAGTTACTGTGCTGTTATCCTCTGCGTTTTCTACAGATGCTCTTGGTTGTTTTTCAACATGTCTCTGAAAACCCTTGAACGTCAGCCGAGAGTTGCCATGATCCTTCCCCTGGTTTGTGCATCTTTTTTACTGTCTCTCTTGTTTTAATAAGAGAAATTAAAGTGTTGGGCAACGGTTTCTAAAACTGTTTAAAAACAGAACAAAACCCCATGAAAATTCTGGAACAGAATGCTTTTGTTGGCGAGAGTGAAGGTTTGTAAATATTTATTCTTCATGAGCAAAAAATATCAGGCTGTTGTGATAGAAAAATCCCAGGCAATTCAAATTTAAAGTGACAGCCCCCACGCAGGAATCGGGAGCCTGCAGAAATGTCAATAGGTCAGGCCCAGTTGTGTTGACATCAAGCTCCTCCACCATCCAAATGCAGGAGGGTGCTTCCCACCCTTTGTTGTTGTTTGGAAAACAGACACAAGTGTGTTTGTATCTCTGTGCTCCTCTCAGGGGATTATCCTGCCAGCACCCAACCTGTGTTGCAGACAGCTGCCATCCCGAAACCTGCCTTAGGGTCATATTAATGCTGGATATTCTGGAAAATTTCTTCACTGAAAGGGTTGTCAGGTGCTAGAACAGCTTCCCCAGGGCACTGGTGAAATTCCCATTTCTGGAGGGATTTAACAGACATGTGGATGTGGCACCTGGGGACATGGGTCAGTGGTGGCCTTGGAAGTGCTGGGGGAATAGTCAGACTCAATGGTCTTAAAGGGCTTTTCCAACCTAAACCATCCCATGATTCTGTGCTGTTTGGATGCAAGGAGAAGATCTTGAAAACCTTCTTCTGACAGGAAAAACCTCTATAGCAACAGCATTCAGAGGGTTCTATAAGTAGAGTAAGGCATGGAGGAGGTTGTTCTGAGAAGGACAAAATAAGTGTGGATATGGGATGTGGGGACTTGGGTCATTGGTGGGCCTGGAGGTGTTGGGGTAATGGTTGGACCCGATGATCTTAGAGGGCTTTTCCAGCCTTAATGACTTAGTGATTCTGAATATCTCCTTCTGCTAAGGTATGATGTGAAGCCCCACACTCAGCTGTGCTCTCTCTCTTGTTCTTGGCTCTGCTTTGCCATGCTTTGAAGGCAGGTGGAAGAGTGATCCCAAAATACCTTCCCTGGCTCCTGCCAAAGGTCCAAGAATTTAATGGGTTTTGCTGAATGACCAGGTGCTCTCTAGACCTCCCTAGTGCATATGACTGGCATTAAGGGGTGGATTTCCTGAGTGGCTCTGCCTGGACAGATCCCCTGGAAGCAGCATGAGGCTTCCAGAATGTGTTGGCTGCTTGAAAAGTCTGCTGGGGACTTGGCTTTCCAGGAGACTTTTAAGAGTCTCCTGTTGCATCCTTGAGTTTTTCAAAGCCAGGGCTGTAAGCTGGAAGTTGTGCATAGGAAGTTTTTTCCAAAGTAAATGAAATAAATAAAATAAAACTGTGGGGAAGAAACTGAAGGCATGACAAGGCCTTTGTTCTGCTTTGTATTCTTGCCTAGGAATGCTCTGCTCAGCTGTGCATTAATCTCTGGTTTACTGTGCAGCCTTGGTGCTCACACACCAAATCCTCAAAGGGAGTGTGTGTGCAGGTATTCATGGAGGTCACTTCACCCTGGAGCTGCAGGGCGCCAGGCCCTTTTTGTGAGCAGCAATTCAGCGCTGCTGCGGCGCCTTCATTTCCCTGTCAGAGCGGGATGTGCCCGCCTGGACAGCGGGAAGCAAAACCGGGAGCTGAACCCACAACAGCCCCTGCAACCAGAGCAGCCGTGATGAAACAGCTCAGCCAGGAGCGGTGACAGCCACGGCGCCTCCTCAGCTGTGACCTTCCTGATCCTGAGCCAAAGGTCGGGCACTGGCAGATCCTTTCAAACCCCAGATCCTCTCCGGCAGGTGGGAATTGGGTGTGGGGCTGGCGGAGAGCTCTGCCGCAGCTTTGGGCTGGGGATGTGATGAGCATTAGCAAGCTGCCTTCCTTCCTCTCTGCCGTTCCTCAGAGCTGCTGTGTTTGGCAGGAATTAATGGATCTGGAAAGGGAGGCCGTGGTTGCAGGCTCGGGTCAGGGAGCAGCAGGCCTGGAGGTGACAGGGTGGCTGTGCCAGCTGTTTGACAGTCCTGCCCAACATCCTGCAATTAGAGTTTCACAGAGCATCCCTGTGCCTCGAGCTGTGATGTTTCCAAATTTCATGCCCTGCCATTTGGTCCTGTGGGCGTGCTCCACCTCATGGAAATGGACACCTAATGAGCCCTAGGTGATTAAGCTGGAATTGCCATGCTGATGTGTACGTGTTCCACCACGGCCACTCCATCTCTGCTGCTCCAGTGTCTTTCCTCACATCCCTGACTTCTGCAGGATTGGGAAGAGCAGGGAATTTTTATCCTCTCCCATGCAGTTAATTAGGAAGCATTCCACTTTGTGCCGTTTGGTGGGGAGCATATCCAGGCTGTTCAGCAATGCAGGGAAAGCAGGAATTCCTGACACCACTCCCTCATTTGGGATGAGCTCAAATTCACCATACCCTAACCCTTAAGTCTCAAGATTGCAGGCCCTCCTGTGATCATTGGCACCAGCAAACAGAAGAGAAAGAATTATCTAGGAGTGAAGGTGTTGCTCTGTCCTTGGCCTGGAATTGCTGGCTGTGTGTTCCATCAAGGACTCAGAGCAGGATGGAGGATGCTGAGTCTCCAACTCCGAGCGGTCTCCACACAACAGGGCAGCAGCAGCTCTTGCAGGGAGCCGTGGGGAAACAGATCACTTGGGTATGGCAGAGAGCAAACTTGTCCTTTGGGATCAGGAGAGCTCTGTGGTGGGATTGGGCTGTGCCCTGGAGCTCCGGGAGAAGCTCCCACACGCAGGAGGTGCCCCCGAGCTGAGTGTGCCGTGAGAGCAGCAGGTGCAGCCCCACACACGGTGCAAACATGCTCCTTAGAGAGTCACAGAATCCTTTGGGTTGGAAAAGCCCTCTCTGGCCATTGAGTCCAACCAGTAACCCAGCAGTGCCAAGGCCACCACTGACCCATGTCCCACGTGCCACACCCACACGTCGGTGCAGTCCCTCCAGGGGCGGGGACTCCACCACTGCCTTGGCACTGCCAGTGCTTGACAACCCTTTCTGAGAAGAAAGTTTCCAGAATATCCAACCTAAACCTCCGCTGGCACAACTTGAGGCCATTTCCTCTTACCCTATTGGTTGTTATTAGGGAGAAGAGACCAACCCTCAGCTGGATGCAACCTCCTTTTAGGTAGTTCTGGAGAGCAATTATTCTGTGTTGTCTCAGCAGCAGCTGCTGGGGCTTCACAAAAGGGAAAGGGAGGTGGTCCCTGCACTGCAGGCTGGGCAGGATAATCTGTTTATGCTTGACTGACACTGGGAAAGCATCACTGAACCCTTGCGGAGGGGTGGTGGCTCATTAGGATTCAGGCTCAGTCGCTCTTCATCCTCTGGAAAATGCAGCACCTGGCAGGATCACTCACCTCAGCCCTCAGTGACAGAAAGAGATGGCACCAGCTCTCAGTCACCAGTGGGGCATGTCACTGGGAATGACAAACTGGGGGGGAAGGAGCACGGGGTGGGGCGAGGGGGATGGTGCAGGGAGAAGGAACATCTGACTTGGCTGAGCTCAGGGAAAGCTGAAGGATCAGCTGCTGTTGCATGAATAATTACTGTTGTCCATCCTCTTCTGAACAGGCAGACAAGAGACTCCTGCCCACCACAGCAGTGGATGTGGTGCCTGGGGGCCAGCAGCCATTGACATGGAGTGGTGTGGGGAGCAGCAGCCTGCAAGCTGGGCCATTTGGGACAGAAATGCCTGCTTGGGACAGAGCAGTGGGTCACCTAGCCCAGGTCCCTGCCTCCAGCAGCAGAAGCAGTGGGTGCTCTGTAAAGAGAACACACAGGAATGGTCTCTCTCACCATCCCTTCCAGCTGTGCCCAGAATCCTCAGTCACTGGAAGTAGAAGGTTTCTCTCTGTCTTGTCCCTGTAATCTCTGTTTTTTAATCTGCAGTCCATGAATCTGTATAATCCCATTTTTGCTGCCTGCTGGCCCCATGCTCTGATGCTGATTTTCCATTCCCCACATCCCAGCTGAGATTGGTGTTGTGCCATCACCTCTGTACGAGGGTTCAGGAGCCTCCCTCTCCCAGCCTTCCCTGTGAGGGAGCTTGGGAAGGTTGCAAGTGTCACAGGGTGGTCCCTACCATTTCATCATCACCTGCATCTTCATGACAGGTCACAAACTTCAGCTTCCTCCAGCTCAAACTGGGATGGCCATAACCTGGCATCTGGAGGGAGCAGCTCAGTGTGGGGCTCTGCCACGTCTCTGTGTGTGGGAAGTGCCTGCACCAACATCTGTCCTGCTCTGTTCCCATCTCTTGGCAAACTGAAACTCCTTGGCCGAGGCAAGAGCCGAGCTCCTGGAAATCAGAGTTTGTTCTTGCTGACATGACTTGTGATCTTTGCTCCTGCCTGAGTTAAGGGTGACCCCCTGACTCTTGGTGTCCTGCTCCCATCCAGGACTCAGTGGCTCTTCCAAGCTGGAGCTCCAGGCAGAGGGATGAGAGATGGTGTCTGCTGTTAATCTGCGTTGATAGGTAAGCTCTGAGTGGGTCACTCTCCTCTAGGGAGCCTCTTCTTCACAGTCATTGACCTTTATTTGGTTTGCCTTATTTACTCAGGTGGCAAATTAGGGTCACGTTGAAGTGGCTCCTGTTAAACTGAGCAATGGCCACTTAAATCTGGAGTAACCATGTCCACACAGAGGTTAATGCAGTTTAATCCAATCACTTTAAATCTGCCCTTGCTGTTGCGAGGAGGGATTTCCATCAACATTCCTGCTCAGGTCTGTCCCTTGGCGAGGCAGAGGAGGAGCAGGCTGCTCCCAGTGGGCAGTGCTTGGAGAGGGGAGCTCAGCCCTGCTGTTCCTCTTTGCCCAGAGCAGGAATCCTGGTTCTTGGGAGGGTGAATCTCTGTTTGTATGTTGATTTAGAATTCCAGCTGAAAGAAAAGGACTAATACTTATTGCTTAGACTCCCTTTAGTCTCTGTTTTTACAGCTCTTGACATGCACAGGACAGAAGAACAAGGTTCCCAAGAGAAGCAGAGTTGACTAATGAAGTAAGAAACTTCCTGATCATTGGCAGGTGCTGGAGGGTTGTGCTAACACTGTAACTTCATCAATCTTGGACTGAGTAATAAGGAATTATCAAAACAGGAATGGCAGGACATGCTCCTCTGGGACCTGCAGCAGCTCTGACCCTGAAAATTGGTACAGCTGAAGCAGAGTTTTGTCTGGATTGTTCTCTTGCTTGGGATGGCTGGAGCTTCTGTCTAGTGCCACTCTTCTGCACCATCAAGACCTTGGCAATTGGTGGGGAAAATACTAACTACCAGGAAAAAATTAACTTTATCCCACTGAAAGCAGGACACCAGGGCTCCTTCTGTGCTTCAGTCCAGAGGTACCCCTCCCTCCCCACCATCTCCCAGGACTTTGGATGTCTAAAGACTGCAAAGTGTTAACACAGTCCAGCACGGCAGGATGGAGAACTGCTGGATGGAGATCTCACGCAGATCCCACTTGAGACCCTTCCTAAGCCTGCAGCAAAGGCTCAGTATCAAACTCTGGACAAACCACATGCTCTTGGTCTCTAAATACCCACCCCAGGCAGTAGGACTGCACCCATCATCTTGGAATGGCCTCCCCCACCCATTCCCACTCCACTTCCCATGCACTGTTCAAAACCCCATTGCTCCTCTGTAATGCCAGGTAGGATCAGCAGAGGGTTTGCCATGAGATCAATCAGCCAAGATCAGTTGGATGCACTGGCCTCTGTCAGCAGCTATGCCAGTGTTTAGCATTAGGATCTAATATTAATGAGTTATGCCGGGTGTGGGGAGGGTCGGCTGCCCCGCAGAGCTCAGCCTGGGAGGAGGCATTTACACTTTTATTTCACAGAGTCACAGAATGTCCTCAGCAGGGAGGGACCCACAAGGATCACAGAGTCCAGCTCCTGGCCCTGCCCAGGACATCCCAACAATCCCACCCTGGGCCTGAGAGCGTTGTCGAAACCCTCCTGGAGCTCTGGCAGCCTTGGAGCTGTGCCCATTCCCTGGGGCAGTGCCCAGCACCCTCTGAGGAAAGAACTTTTTCATATTATCCAACCCAAACTCCCCCTGAGCAGTCCCTGGTCAGCAGAGGGAAGGAAAGCTGTGAGGCTGATGTTGTGCCTTCCATGCAGCTTGGTCACCCTGAGCCCAGCTGGGACAGATGCTCTGGTCCGGCCCTGGGGAAGGCTCTGGCTGTCTAGAACTGCTCTGGGCGGGTCTGACAACTTTTGTCCTTGAAGTTCATCACTTTGAGTGTCTCCCCTCTGAGGAAAGGTGATTTTAATCCCTGTAGTCTGTAAGTAGAAGGGAGGAGAAGGAAGGGGAGGAAAACTGGAGTTGTATGGTGGTTGAGGTCAGCAGCAAGTCACAGCTGTCCCCCGGACCTGCAATACACAAACTTCCCTCAAACTGAGCACTTAATGTGCAAGGAAAGACGTGACTGATAACAGAGACTACCCTAATGAATAAACAAATATTTTAAAAGACAGACTCCTCCTGTTATTTTTAACTTAGTGGCAATTTGCATGTGAGTCAATTTGCATACATTAAATACATCTCCCCCTGCACCAAGCTCCCCCTCCCCTTCAGTACAACATCTCATTATGGGGCTGCTGGGACTGGGGAGCTGGTGGCTCTGGAGGGGATATTAATTTACCCAACACATGCTGTGTAGGTTTTTATCACTTGCTGCACATTGGACCTGGTGTCTTTGAAGTCACCAGTGCCTCGGAGGGCCTTCTGCTTGAGGTGGTTGAAATGGAAAAAGAAAGGAAGGGGAGGGGGAACCACCAGGAGCAGAAATGCACCAGGAAGAAAGGAGATTGTTCAGCTGGGGTTAACTTGACAGAAAATGAGCGATGCAGAAACCTCTCCCCTCTGCCAGAGAGCCCGGGCGTTGTGGGTGGGGGTTGTTTGGTTTGCTTCTTGTTTGAGGTGAAATCTGCCACCTTCCTGGGAGCCACAGAGAAGGAGGAATGGGCCAGTGAGAGCCCCAGGAGGAAGCCATGGGGTGGAGGCACGGATGGTCTCTCCAGCTCTGTGTTGTTGTGGCTTTGGGGGTGACGAGGAGGTTTGTGTGTGGTAGGACCCCCCTGCCCATGGAGACCCCCACGGGGCATTGGGAGGTGGCAGATTTCTGCCTCCAGGAAAGGTTCAGGCTGGATATTAGGAAAAAGTTCTTCACTGAAAGAGCAGCCAGGCACTGGAACAAGGTCCTCAGGGTCAGGAATGGTGGAGCCACCATTCCTGAAAGCGTTTGAAAAATGAGGAGATGTGGCCCTTCGTGAGGTGGCTTAGTGGGCAAAGTGTAATTCAGTCAAAGACTGGACTTGATGGTCTTGTAAGTCTTCTCCAACCTGAATGATTCAATGATTCCACGCTGTGGGAGCTGCTGCCACCCCAGGCCTCAGTTTCCCCATGAAACAGAAAGGATTAATGATGCCAACTTCTCTTAGGAGACTTCAAGACATGCTCAGAGCATGCAGTGATGGAGAACTGGTGGGGGGGGAACTATTCTCCATGACCTGGATGTCTGTTTGAGGGGTGTTGTGATGAAAACACACAGGTGTCGTGACATCCCTGTGCCTTTGATAGACAGAGAAGTCACTTTGCTGCCCTAAGATCAGCTCACAGGATTTTGAAATGCTGCTGATGCAGTGGAAAAAGCTTTTGCTGTTGTACAGCGGAGCCCAGGGGGATTTTTCACATTTCCAAGCACTGACCAGAAACCCTGGAAATGTTTTGAGAAAGAAATGAAAAAGAAAATTTCTTTCAATTAGTTCAGCATTTTTCAGCCAGTTCTGGTTGCAATCAAGAACATTGTACTGAGCTCGAGTGTTTCTTTGAACGAGCCTTAAAAAAACCATCCAGGGAAATGAAAAAAGGCAGTGACCCAAATCTAATCTAGACTGATAGGCTGTAGAAGACTTATCTTTACCTAGTAACAAGGTCCCTTCTCTCTTCCCATGCAACACAAGTCTTAGCCAAAGCTCCTGCAATGTGGCAATTCAGGAATAAATGTCAGCGGCTCCTCCATGCAAGGAATATTTGGATGTCAGCAGCAAGAGGCAATGTTTCTGATAAACTGATGCAAATGAGATGCTGGGATCAGGGCTGGGATCAGCGCTGGGGAGGTCTGATCTCATGCAATTTCCATGCTTTGAGGGTGCCCTCAAAGTCTTGGGCAGGTAATGGGCAGCCCACCCCATCCTCCTTGGGAAACCCTTCAGGGAATCACTTGTTTTGGTCCACAGAAACACCAGCCAAGGGAATGAAGAGCATGGCATGTGGGTTTTGTTAATTAGAGAGGGCGGGGAAATCCATACCCTGCCGCAGCAGACTTTGTGCTGTGTGTGCAGCAAAGGAGAGCTCCTGCCCTTCCCAGCGTAGGACAGGGGGGGTGACAAAGGTGACTGAAACATCTCACTGTGGATAAAGAAATATGTGGTGGAGGAGGATCTGCTCTATTCAAGCTGGACACCATGAGTCCAGTGCAGCTTGTTTCCAGGTCCCTTGGACAAAAGGGAAGGGTCAAACTGAAGGAGAGCTGCCCGTGGAAAGGCTGATCTCTGCCTGGGGCCGTGCCAGGCAGCTGCTCCCAAGCTGGGCTGCGTTCCTGTGGGGCATCATGGAGAGGGATGGATGCAGGGCTGGATGGGTGTGGTCAGAGGTGCTCTTTTGGGTGTGTTGTGATGAGCTCCGGGCCATCTCCCTGTCTCCAGAGTTGTCTCCAGAGTGTCCCTCTGCTTGCCAGGCAGTGCCTGGATGTCCCCACAGAGGGAAGCCACCTCCAGCCCACTCAGACTGAGCAGCCTGGACTTGTCCCCCTCGGTGGGAAGCTGCTCAGCCTGCCCTCCTGAGCTCTGCTGTGCAGAGGGGACATCACGAGGTGTCCCCCGGCCCTACAGGATGTCATGAGGGAGGCATCCGGCCCCGCTCCTCCGGCCGGCCCCGCGGCCGGGACTGTTTCCACGGCTAGAGAACAATACCTCTCCTTCCATCCAAGAAACGTTTATTACATGATCCATTTCAGATGTCTCTTTGGGGAGGAGGGGAAAGCAGAGGAGAAATAGATCTCTTTTTTACGGCAGCACGGCAGGATCCATCCCGTAATGGATTAATTATCCCCGCGCGCAGGCGGGCTGGGGGGATGTTCGGAGCAAGCGCCAGGGTTGCCTTCCAAGAGGAGCAGACGTGGATATTTCTAGCCTCCTTTTTCACAAACTAAAAGGGGTAATTAATTAATCTGGAAGCTTTCACGTTCGTTATAATTCCCTCCGTCTCCTCGTTTTGTTTTCTCCTCTCCGATTGTACGAAACGTGGAGAAAGGTAAAGAGTTTAGGGGCCTATTATGCTGCTCCTTCCCCAGCCCCTGTCAATCTCCCTGCTTGCTTTCATATATCTGCCTCCTCTTCTCTCCCTTTAAAGCCCTCAGAGGTCAGAAACATTTCCTGGTTTTTCTTTGCATGCCCTGAAGGAAACGGCCTGGGCTGGATTATCTGCCGGTACAAACCAGCACTGAGGGACAGGCTCTGCCAGCAGAGTATTCCACGCTCCTGGAAGCTCCTTCCATCCATCACATGGGCTAGGGAGGAGAACCATCCCTTGGGCCTGCTCCTCCTCGGCTGGGGAGGAAGGCACAGGATTAATGCTGACAGTACAAGCACTACCTGGGTAAAGGCAGAGGCTCCAAAGCCCAGGAGGTAAATGCTGTTATGGTGCCATTTGTCCGTCCTTTCCTGGCTTTTATTTCCACCCAGCCAAGCCGCAGCTCGAGCAAGAAGCATAAATTCTGCTGTCCCCCGACTCCATCTGCTCACGGAGCTAAAGAGATGTAAAGGATGTAGCCAGAGTGAGCCAGTCCATTACAGAGTGATCTGGAGAGGCTGAGGCAGAGATGGAGACAGGGATTAGAGGACATCCAGGAGCAATTGCAGCCCCTTTGAACTAAGTGTGACTTCTCCAAGACACCTAGCAGAAAGTAACTTCTCAGGGATGGAGGATTGGAAAAATCTCATTTCAGGCTGTAGATTCCAATTATTTTAGCTCTGTGAGGCCAGAGGTGGCATGCTGGGAGGCATTTTCACATCTCCCAGGGGGCGAGGAGCCCTCAGCCGAGGGTCTGGGTGCTTGCTGGAGGAATGGTTCTGTTCCATGCCTGGTTGACAACACAACTTTCTGTAGGAAAGCTTCTGGGCAGCCCATCCTAGAGAAACTCTGTGGTTCTTGAAGCAAGGTTGCTGGTGCTTTATCTCCCCTTGAGGCAAGAAAGCAGAATGGATTTGCACCCAAAAGCAAGCCCTGTCCATGGAGCTCTGAATGAAAACCTCGACACACCATCTCATCTTTCCCCTTACCCAGTGCTGTGAACATTTGACACGGCTGATCTGAAGGTTAAAAAAACCAGCACAACCCCCCAAAAATGCCCTTCCAGAGGCACCACGTGATGCCCATTTTTTTGTTTTTCTGGATGCAAAAAGTGTCCCAGTGGGAAGGGAAGGAATTCCTGGTGTCCCTGAAAGCCCGTTTGATTCTCTTTGTCTGCCTGTCTGGTGTACTCATGTGTCATTTGCTGCTCTTGGCAGTGAGTGGGAGTTTGTGGAATGAGAATATGAAATTCCTCCCTCTTCCACAGTGGTACACAGCTTAGAAGGATGGGTTGTCCTGGCTGCATCCCTTGAAGTGGCAGAATAAATCACTGGGATATGAAGAGCTGCTGTCCAACTCAATGTCGTGTTCGAAGGCCCCTGCTTGACTGGAGAGCAGGAGAGGCTGTTCCAGTAATGGGTTGTCTGTTGTTCCTCTGCCCAAAACCAACTTTAATGAACCATTTGTTCTTTTACTGCCCTCTCCTTAACTGGGTTTTTAAAGCTTTCCCTCAGAGCTGGGTGACAAAAGCAAAATTGTGTCCTGATGTGTTTGTTTGAATTCTTAAGTGAATTTGCTTGGGCGATATTCCCAACCTTCCCCTGGTGACTTTCCAAGAACATTCAAGCAACGAGATTTTCACTGGCAGAAAACAAAACATAACAAAAAAAAGCAAATTTCAAAGTCATATTTGCAGGTTTTTTTCGCACTATTGATACCTGCAGTGCTAAAATATCCTGACATGGTCTTGTAACAGATCGGTGAAGATTTTGATGAATAATGAATTGTGATTTCTTTTTATTTGCCTTCTGGTTCTGGTTGAACTCTTCAAACTCTTGAGTTATTCTTTGTAATCATGAGACCTGGAAACTGATTTTCCCTAGGTCTGAAATGATGAGTCTTTGTAGCTGAGTTTGCTGAAATGCAGATGTTTGTTCCTCAGCATTTCTTCAAGTGTTGGTTCTGGTCCAGTTTGGACCAAAACTGGATGTTATTATTTTTTTCCCCCAAATCTCACTATAAACAGGCAATCCTAGAACTAAACCTTAGCCAAGGTATGATGTTACTTCCCTCCAACTCTGTGTAACCTTCATTTTTGTTAACTTGATCTGTACTTGTACAGGATTTCCCAGGATCACAGACTGGAATAATTTGGGTGGAAAGGGACTCAGGAAGTTTTTTGTCCAACAGGATTTGAGAGCCTCCAAGGATGGAGGGTGTTTGGGTGTTTCTCTGGGCAACCTCTACCACATCTGCCCATCTGCTGTTATATCCAGTGCTTGTATCTGCTTGTTTCAGTTTAGGCCTGTTGTCTCCCATCTCCCTTTTCCTGGAAAACCCCTGGCTCCAGGTTCTTGCTAACTCCAGGCAGGAGTTACACTGTGAAGTGTCCCTAAGCCCAGCTCCCTTGCCCTACTTTTGGGGCAAAAATTGCCTGGGACATCCTTTTCTCTGCATCCCTTACATTGCCCATGCTTGTCACAGAATTCCCCCTTCTCAAAGAAGGTCAACCAAGCCGCAGTTTCCCAGTTTTCAGCTGGAGATGTGGAGCTGACAGGTGACTGACACCAACACAGGGCCAGAGCCTGGGAGAACAACCCACAGGGATTTCTGAGAGCTGGATTTGCCAGGCAATCTTTCCTCAGCTGCTGCAAGTCATTTGATTGTGGGGTGTTTCTGATGAAATGTGTCTGCTTCAATGGGTTATTGCTTCCCAGGAAAACTCAATTTCACTGGGAGACGACTGACCAGCTCTTTTCCTAATAAGCACCCCCAAATTATCTGGTTTTATCAGCAATAGAATGAGAGCTGGCAAAAAATTTAATTTGAAATGCAGAAATAACTAATATTGGGGGAAACCTAACTTTTCTGCTCCACTGGGGACTAGTGCAGTGCCAGGGGATTCACTAAACAGCACAGTTCATATTTTAAATATTTGCTAAGTGAATGTAGAGGCAATTGTTTGGGGAAGTATTTGTCAAATAAACTCAAACAACAAATGCATTTGAGGAAATTGGATTTGTCCACCTGATATTGCAGGAACAGGAGAAGAGGCTAAATTCATCAGATAAACTGTTCAGCTGAACTGTTTGTTCTCCTCTATCCACCCTCCAATCATTATTTTAGAGAGACTACAACTGTTGTAGGCACTGTGCAGAAAATTTATAGGAAACAGATCTCTGGCTGCTGAAGCCCAGAGCCTGCATGATGGACGTGGCAGATAGGGGAAGATTTAGCATCCAGCCCTCTGGGAAAGGAGGCCAGTCCACCTCTGTGCCCAGAGTGGTGAATTCTCTCCCTGCACCCACCTCAGACACTCACTGGGTTTGTTTTGTTTTATCCAGCTGCAATGTGGTGCTGGGAGCTGCTGCTGTGATCATCACAGTACGGATTGAACCTTCAGCTGGTTCCATCCTCAGCCACAAAGCAGCAGCTGGGAAGGCAGGTCAGGACTTCTGGGATGTGAGCACAGACCGGGAAATAGGTGGCACTGGTAGCTGGTACAAACTCCATCTCCTGGCTTCCTCCCAGCATCTGAAATGAGGAGGCAATTGCTCCAGGGCCTCCCAGCCCTGGTGATTTATGGCTGAGGGGGAAATGGGTTCTGGGCAGGTGCTGCCCATCTCCATCAGTTATATATGGCAAACCCTTGGCCAGGTGCTTAAAGCAGGATGGGGAGATGTGGCTGGCTTTATTTTGCAGCCAGGGACTGTAGAAATCAATTTTATAGCTTCTAGGAGTGCTGAGCTCAGACAGCAAAAGGGCTCCTCAGGGTTAACTGCTGGGATTTGAGGATGTGAGCAGGGCACAGGGGGTGGACACAGACCCTGCAGCAGTCTGGAGTAGGTGTTGAGGGAAAGAAGAAGGAAAAGAAGAAGGAATTTGATTTCCAGGAGAGCAAATTCAGGGAAGTAACTCAATGATAAATTCAGGAAAGCAAATGGTGTGAAGCTGCTGTTCTCAGAGCCCAGACTAGTTCCCAAATGGCTTGGGAAGCTGAGATCAAGACAGGAGGTGACTGTAGTTTGGGAGATGCAAGATGTAAGGTCAGGAGCCAAATCTCTGAGCTGCAGAAAAATGAAGCTGTATTTTAGGCTTGAATAAAGGTGTAGAAGTGATGGAAGAACACATGGCAGTGAGAGAGGACTGAGCTCAGCTGCAGGGGAGGCAGCACAGCAGGTAGGGCAAGAGGTTTGTTCCCTTTGGAGGGGTCTCAGCTGAGCTCCCAAGGCCTGCCTGGATAATCTTTATTCTCTGAGACCTGTATCTCTACAGTGGGGCTAAAATAATGTGGGCTTTCTTTGTTCTTCCTGTGCACACAAAATTTCTCTCTGGGGTTGTCAATCGAGTGTCTTCCAGGCCTGGAAAAATTCATACTTTTAAAGCCTCTCAGTCTTTCATAGTGGAAATAAGCCTGGCATAGAAATACGTGGAGAAAATCCAAAGTGCAAACTGTGGGTTAGAAAATGCAGGTCTCGCCTCTCTTTTTGTTCCTTGGATCTCTTGGTATTTGTCATTTAACTGGATGAACTGGGGTATGTTCACCTTAGAGGGTAGTGAGCACCAAGGGATGGACTCCCACGGGATACCACAGGGTGTTGTGTCTGGGTGTTTCTTTCCATGGCCAGTGTGCTGGGCTTGAGCTGTGCCCCACTCTTCTAGCTTGGTTTTCAGATTTGTTGCAGCTTTCCCAAGGCCAATCCAGCTGCTGTTCCCAACTCCCAGCTCCTGGCATATGTGGAGTGCTGAGAGCCAGCTCATCTATCTGCAGGCTCCCCTGGGATACTTCCTCAGACTAAACCTGAGCTGGAATGTCCTGGGTTGTGCCTGGCTGGCCCCACTCACTGTTCCTCTTCTGGGCTTGTGCTAAAATCCCTGGCAATGCTCCCTGCCCTGGAGCAGTGATGGCTGCAAGGCATGGAATATTCCAGTTGGAAGAGACCTATGATGCTCATCCAGTCCAACCTCCTGCCCACTTCAGGGCTGATCAAAAGTTACAGCCAGGCTGGACAGGCCTTGGAGCAACCTGGTCTAGTGGAAGGTGTCCCTGCCCAGGGCAGGGAGTGGAACAAGATGACTTTTAAACCCCCTTCCAACCCAAACCATCCTGGGATTCTGTTAAGGGCATTGGCCAAATGTCTCCCAATCACTGACAGGCTTGAGAGATTAATGTCCTGTTCCAGGGTTTGAACGCATTTTTGGTAAAGAAATGCTTCCTGGTGTCCAGTCTAAACCTTCCCTGGTGCAGCTTTGAACCATTCCCACTCACCCCACTGCTGGATAGTGAGGACAAAGGCCTGAGGGAGTAATTCCTTGCTTTGTGGGTAATGCCTACATTTAGTTTTATCCCCTGAGCTCCCTGACCTGTCTTCCTGAGGGGCAGAGCAATCTGTCATTGGCATCTCCAGAAAACCAGGTCTTTTTGAAGTCCCAGGGTGGGGGTTTGTGCCAAGGGCTGGTTTGCCAGCAGCTGGTGGTGGGATTCACAGAAGGACCCTATTGGAGTGGGAAGTGCTTGAATGCAGGACTCTGCCTCCTGGCTGCTTGAGCTTGGCCCTGGCAGAGCACTGGGGTGGTGGTGGGGAAGTTTGGGAATGGTTTTGTGTGGGGGTGGGCACACAGGATCCTGGTCAGTGGTGGGCTGTGCTCACAAGTTCTGTGGGATCAGGATTTGGCTCTGTTAGGGGAGTAGGAAGGATTTGCTTCCCTCACTCTGAAAATTCAGGTTAGTGGGCTTGGCTGCTTTCTCTCTGTGTTCAGCTTCAGTGGAGGGATTAAATTTCCAAGGAACTGAACTCTGAGAATTAGAAGCTGAACCTTGGATTTGGTTAAAAAAAAATCTGGACCAGAAACCTCAAGCATGAATTTTTTGTTCCCCAAGTTCAATTTTTATTCCATGAGGGGCACCCCAGCTCTGCCCCCCTGGCTTTCCACAGGGGCCAGGAGGGACTCCCAGAGGGAAATCCTCCCCGGGCAGTCGCTGAGCTCCAAACCAAGCCCACCTGTTGGGGCTCTGTGCTGCAGTGATGCAGAGCAGATGTGTGTTTGGGCAGGTGTGGGGTGGACGGCTGCCAGCCCTGGCTGCACGTGTTCCCAGGATGGAGAGACCCTCCAAAGATAAGTCTGCAGTTCCGATGAGGGGATATTGAGTTTTGTGCTGCAGGGCAAACGCTGTCCGCTTTGTAATGCAGCTGCTGATGAAGTCATGTCCTTATTCCAGGGAACTCTGGAAAAAGGCAGATCTGGCCTCTTTCTCTCCAGTACCAAACTGACTTACCTGTTTTCATTCTGGGGCTGGCAGCCTGGATTAGGAGCTTTGTCTGGGTGACATGTCAGCTGATGGCAAGTATCCTCTGTGCTGGGAAGTTTTCCATGTCCAATTTCCATTCTCCATTCTTATATTCAGTTTCTCTCTGTCACTGTTGGTGGAGGTGTGCTCTGCAGCAGACTCTGAGAAGGTTTGCCTGTCCTCCTTGACCTGTGTGTTTTGCTCCCTTTCCAGGCTTATCTGAAGGGAAAACCCCCAACATATCTAACTCTGCACCCAGAGGCCCAGATCTGGTGCTGGAAAGACCCCCTGGTCCCCAGGCAGGCACGTGCAAGGTGAGACTGACCCTAAGCTGTCACTTCTCCTGTGTGGCAAGGCCACCCTCACCCTACAGGGGTGACAGAGGGTCTCACCTGCACGGCCTCATGGGAGCTGCTCCAGTTTCTGGCTGTTTAACTTGATGTTGTGCAAAATAGTTTTAGCAGGACTCTGTTGAGCACAGGAGGGGTCAGGAGCTGATCTGTGGGGGCATGATTCACATCTGCAGCATGTGAATTCCCCTCGGGTCTCCTGATGGCTTGGGGTTGAAGCCAAGGGAGGAGGATGGAGCCTGGTCTCTGTGCTGGCAGCACCTCCTTTGACACCTGCACTGAAATCCTGGGCCAGCTGTCTCATACCACTTTAGTCCCTGGCCCAGCTCTCTCAGAAGCAGCACTAATCAGCCTTTAAATGCTGGGGACATTAGGAGAATTATCTCCATATTTTACAGCTCTCCTGTGAGGGTGTGGGTGCACAGCAGCTGCTGGGCTGTGGGAATGACTCATGGAGCTGGGAACTCCCTGGGTCACATCCTCAGGTTCCTGCCAGTGCCAGGGCATACTGAGTGCTCTCCGAGCCCAGATTGGTGTGTACAGCTCTTGTGGTGTGGGGGCTGCCTGTTGGAACAAAAGGGCAGGGAAATTACCTTGCAGGAGCAGGCTGGTGAAGCAGCTTGTTCCCCACATCCCTGAGGACACGGAGCCATCCAGCACCTTTGTGGAGCGGCCCTGCTGCTCCATCTGTACACATACTGTATATTGCTGATTTATTTAGAACTCATTTTGTGCTCAAAAAATCAAGAACAAAAAAAAGAGCCACTCAAACACAGCAAAGCCAACCCTCCCTGGACTTGCAAAGTGACACACTGAAGCTTCTGGAAATGTGTGTTTGTGGTAATCATAGGGACCTTAAAGATCATCTGGTTTCAACTCCCCCGCAGGGAATAGGTTGGATGGGGATGGGCAGGGACAACTTTCATTAGGTGAGGTTGTTCAAAGTCCCATCCATCCTGGCCTTGAATCCTTCCCCTCGTACTGTCAGGTTCTTTCCACAAGTGTTTTCTCCCCATTTCACTGTGTGAACAAAGTCAGGGTTGATTTTTCTGCAGTTGCCACTCTCAGCAGTGGCTGGGACCTGATTTAAGAGCCTTTGTGGCCTCACAGAGTCTCCAGAAGAGCAGGAAACAAATCAGGCCTGTCACTTCCCCAGTGTCCCTGGGGCCTTTTGTGGGGATAAGGATGATTTTTGGTTGATGTGTTAAGGATGAAAAGCAGACCAAGAATGTGACCCAGAGCTGTCTGTCCTGGGATGAACGCAGGGAGCTCTGACCTCCCCATCTTGGCTCTTCCCAAAGTGCCATGAGCCTGTTCAGCCTGACTGCACCTCCTCCTTGCCCCATCCCAAGGGCTCAGGGGGATGCTTAGGCATGAGAGAGGTTTCCATGTACCACTTGTCACAGACTGCTGTGGGATTTGCTGTGTGAGGGAGTATGTAAACAACTTCTCCCCCTGTCCCAGCCTCCCTGCCTGCAAGACTGAGTGGATTTTCCCTTACTGAGCCTGGCTGTGAGGGTGGATGTGATGAGACTGCTCAGGGCTGTATTCACAGTGCCTGCTGGACATGCCTGGGAGATCCAGGACATGGGGAACAGAGTGCTGGGTAGAAACCTGCCTCCCTACCTGGCCAGCAGCTTCAGCTTGGGTTGTTTTCCGTGACATCCTTCTGAAAAATGTTTTTCTTTAGAATAAAGAGGTTGTCTTTTCCCCTTTTTTTTCAAAAGGAAAAGAATTTCCTTTAAAACCAAAAGCAAAGAACAGAAAATTGGAAGATTTTTCATAAAGTTTAGCTTTTGTCAAGACCTCATTTTCCTTTGAGAAGTGAAGAGAGAAAACAAGGGAGAAGCCTCTAACTCATGTCAGGTACCTGTGTGCATGAGCATGATTTGTGTGCTCTTTCTTCCCTTTTGCTTCCTTCTTCTCTCGCCGCGTTCCCTCTGACAGAATATCTCTTCCAGGGCCTTCTGCTTCAAATGTTCTTAATATTGATTTCTCTGTAGCACTGCCTGTTGGCTCACTGCACTCCAAGCTCACTCAGCTGAAGATCTCTGAACTTCCCTGTGGACTCCTGCAATCCCAGGACCCCTTGTACGGCCGGTGGTGCCGGCAGGGATGAGCCGATCCTGCTCCTGCTCCTTCTGGCCGTGCCTCCCTCGGCACAAATCTTCATTTACAGAGGGATTTTCTTGGCTTCTCTCTCACGATTCCGGGCTCCCCCGTTCATATCCGAAGCGGTGGTTTAGCAGAATTTGTTTTGACAAAAGCAAAAGGATATTCACAGCCAATTAAAAGTATGGTAATGGAAAGATGGGGAAGAAGCATGGAGCTTCCTCTGCTTGAGGGGGTTGTTGGGAGCTGTCACTGTGCTTAGAGGGATTAGCAGTGCATGCTGCAGGTCCATGTCAGATTGAATGTTAAGCTCCCAGGCTACAACCGTGCTCCTGGGAGCAGGGGGAAAAAATCATTCATTACTGTGGGGATGGAAGGATTACTTCAGTAATTTGCTCATTGTCTTGTGCTCTCTCTCATGCAGGCACACACTCATATGTATTCACAACACTCACTTTATGAGTGTCTCATGCTGCAGATGATGGGAATTTAGGATTCTTGGGGTAACTTTCCCTGCCTGAGGTGCCTTGTGGTGAGAAGGACTGGCCAGGTGAGGAAGGCCAGAGGTGCTGGAAGATCTGGACTTGCATCCCCTCTCCCCTCCTAGGACCTGTACTTTTATGTGGGTTTCTCTCTGGGCTGTGCTGTGGTTGAGGGCTGTCTTGAATTGCTCATCCTCCTCTTCCTCTTCGGGTGCCTAAGGTTATGTGGGCATCCCAAGCAGGCAGAGTGAGCGCAGATTAGAGTTTGTGCTTCTGTTCACTGCCTGTGAAGAGCTCTACGTGCAATTCCTCCTGTGGTGTGGGGGTAGATGGTGGCTGGAGTCGTGTAAATCCATGAGGGAGTAAAAGTGGGCGTGTTGGAAGTCTCTTGCACAGTTTGTTTTCAGCTGTGTGCAGGGTGTGCCAGGGCTGCCAGGAGTCTGTGTTCTGGGTGTCTGCAGTGGATCAGCAGGCACAGCTGACAAGTGATGGATCACCTTTGAGCTGACACCTCAGGCTGTTTTCAGAGATGTCATTCAGCAGAAACTGAGCATATGGAATATAAGATATGGCAAGAAACTGGAGCCACATCCATCCTCTTGCTCCAGGAGTGATGGAGAGACAGAGAGGCTCTCTGATCTCTGCTTTTTCTCTTTGCTCCCTTTGTGCTCCTCGTCTGCTGCTGTTCTGTCACCCCTTTTGCTTTCTCTCTTACCTCTCCTCAAGGGGTAGCAGTCCCTGGATTAAACTGGAGTTGCCAGTACCATGGGAGGTATCCTGCTCAATGGACATGATGAAAACAGCTCAAAGGTGTCTGGCAGTCATTGTGGTCCCATTTCCAGCTTTGGAAGAAGCCCCCATGCTCCTGATTCCACTCCTAATTGTGACTGGGAAAGAGCAAGGAGGGAATTTGCCTAAATCCCTGTTTGTGAGGTCCTGCCATCCCCTCTAAGACAAGCTACTCCCCCAGGAGCAAAATCTGTGCAGTTGATGTAAGGGCTGAGCTGCTTTCTGGCAGGCAGCTGGAGCAGCCTGCAAAGGGTTACCTCAGACAGCGAGAAAATCCAGACTCTACAGCACTGCCGTGTTTTCTTAACAGGCAGCCCAGACTTGTAATATCAGCACTTACTGAATTAATTTACTGTGTAGCACCAGTAAAGCTCTAAGTTCTTTCAGTGAATTCTAGTTTTGAGAAAAATCAAGAAAGCAATTACTTGGTTTGGTCATTAATTACTCACTACTGGACATTTTCGAAGGCGTCGCATGAAAAACCTGAGGCAGCCATTAAGAGCGGCTCTAATGCTATTGATCTATTTGTGCTCGTCATGGAACTTCTCTGCTTTTATGATGTTTTATTGAGCTGGGGGATGCAGGTGTGTGCAGCCAGGGAGCGTGAGCTGCTCTTTCCCATGCTGGGGTTGCCCCCTGGGTGGGGAGTGGTGGCTTCTCAGAGCATTCCTTAGGGGAAAGCCCCTCAGGATGGTGGGCACTGGGAATTCTGGCCATTACATACCTGCACACCCTGGACTGTGCTTGGCAGGAGGAGGATCCCTGTGTGGGGTCGTGCTGTTAATAAGGTGAATCCACCATGGGAGAGAAGGGACAACTGGGGCCAAGCAAAGGGAATTGCCTGTGGATTTGCAGAAGGGCAGTGACAGAAGATGCCCAGACAGAAGCACAGAATCACTGAGGTTGGAAAAGACCTCCAGGATCATTGAGTTCAACCTTTGATCTCCACCTTGTCACCAGCCCAGAGCACTGAGTGCCACATCCAGGCATTCCTTGGACCTCACCTCCAGGGATGGGGACTCCAAACCTCCCTGGGCAGCCCCTTCCAAGACCTGACCAGGCTTTCCATGAAGAAATTCCTCCTGGTGCCCAACCTGAGTGTTCCCTGGCACAGCTTGAGGCCGTTCCTTCTTATCCTGTCCCTTGTTCCCTGGGAGTAGAGCCTGACCCCGCCCTGGCTGCCCCCTCCTGTCAGGGACTTGTGGAGACCTCCTGGCATCCAGATCTGCTCTGTTCCTGAAAGGTCACCCCTGTATTAAATCTCTTCCACTGGCGCTTCCCCTTCCTGCAAACAGCTCCTTCCCTCCGTTCATGCCTCTCTTCTCGTGGTTCAGTATCACCGTGGCCATTTACTGACATGAAGCCTTTGGAACTGGATGTTATCTGCAGAAAAATGTGACCTACCAAGAAATTAGGGGCCGGGAGTGGCAGGCAGAGCTTTCCTGGGCAGGGGTACATGCTGCTTTGCTTCCTTCTTCTACAGCCTCTGGGATAATCCTTTCCCGTTCCCTCAAACCGTAACAGCCCAGCTGCCACCCTGGAATGCAGTGACATGGAGCTGAGATTAATCCTGCTGGCAAGTGGGAAAGGTGTAAGCCCACAGCAGCAGGAGCATTTTCTGGTGAGCTGGAAATGCAGCAGGGAACGGTGACAGCTCCTGGAAAAGGGCAGGGTTTTCATTTGGCTTCCACAGGGTTTCTCAAGGTGGACCAGGGTCTCCCAAGGTTGGTGTTGGTTGAATCAGGATTTGTTCTGGCTTCGTTCCCAGTAGTGAAAGGTGCAGTTTTTCCATGTACAAACTGAGACAGAAAATGCCACTGTGCCATTATTCTATTTTCCCCCCTGTACCTTGAGGAACTGGAAAAAGCAACACACATTTAACAGTGCCAAGGGGATGTGGCTGTTCTGCCTGTGCCTCCTGGCCTTTCTCCTTCTCCCATCACATTTGGCATGCAAAATTGAATCATACCCTTCTCACCCGCTTCCCACTGGGGGAAAGGTGGCCTTTAAATCATAATATGATTGCAGACAATGTTGCAGAAGGGGAAAATGAGATGAACTTTAAACTCCCCTTTGCTTTACAAATTTGTTCACGTCTTCCCTCACAGCTGCTTAGTCATGCCCATTAGATTTACCATTTTCTGGGAAGGAAAAAGGGAAGTGAATTTTATTATCTATTCAGCATCTGACTTGGTGCCTTTCTCCCCTCTTTTGTCTGGTTTAATCAGAAATTTGCAGAGGTTTTGATTGGGCTCCTTTGATCAGAGAACAGAATCCCCCAGGTAAGGGATCGTTAGTTCTCATTAGCAGAAGAAACATTTTTCCGTGATGCTGCACATCCTTGTCCAGCTAATTGAAGAGTCATCGCAGTGACTTTCCTGCCCCATTAGTTTTCATGGATACCTCAGATGCCTCCAACAACTGACCAGATTGAAAAAGAGGGGGCTGGAAAACAACACACAGAAAGGACCAGGCGTTAAATTAATTCGGAACTGCTAAAAGAAACATTTTACATCTTTCTGTGCAACTTCAGTGATACTGGATGGAATTAAGAAAATGAAATCAAGAACTTGGCAAGTTTTTTAAGGAGGCTGGGTTGGTATTTGCATATCAAAAGTAGCCAGAATTTTTGGAACAGTAGCACACATTTTGAAAGGGATTTTGGTCTTTGTGTTTGTGGAGTTAAATCAGTTTTGGGCTATTAAAAACTGCAGAAGGAGCCCCGATTTGCATATGTGCTGTCGGTAGGAATCTTATCCTTCAGCCTGGCACATCCCCAAATTGGACACTGAACAAGATGTCCATGTGCCTGCTCCTGCCTGTCAGCTCCCCTGGTCCTGCATTTGTGGTGGCAGGGCGGAGGAAATGGGCAGGAACGGGAGGACATTTAGTGGGAAGGAGGAACATCTCTGCAGAGGGCTGGGAGCTGCATGGGAGCCCCGCTCGGAGCAGGTCACGGGGCTGGATCCCAGCCCTGGCACTCCTGCAGCCATTTCAGTTCATGGCACTGCTCAAGGCAGAGCTTGGGGCTGGAAAATCTGCACCACTGTGAAACCTGATAGTGCTGTGCCTCGGGGTGGGTCCGTGGGAAGTGCTGGAATAGGCAGTGCTGCTTCCTGAAGTGTGGAAGGTGAGAGAAGAGCCCGACACCTGAGGGCTCCTGCCTGGTGGTGTCAGAATGGGAGCCACCCATGCACGGTGAAGATAAGAGACCTGTGTGGCTTTTCCTTCTTTACGTATTTCCTCTTTTTCTTTGCCTTTGCAGAAGAAGTCTCTGGATGCTGGAACAGATAAGCAGGAGATATAATCAGTTTTGTCCAGCTGGAAACCATTCCTGAGGTGCTGGGTACCTATGTACAAGATACGACTTGTCAGATGTCATTGGTTTTCCATGGAGGGATTTTGCCAGGAACTGGTTGGATGGGCCAGAGAGAAGCATCAGGTGACCTCAGCAGTGGGTCCCTTACCACCTGTTCTGTCCCAGAGCCTGTTCCAGTCAACACTGGGGACTGGATTTTCCAGCCTCAGCCTGGAGTGGTCTGGCCATTCCTGCCACGTTAGCAGAATTCCAGTGGTTTGGGTTGGAATGGAACTTAAGATCGTCCAGTCCCACCCCATGCCAGGGACAGGGACACCACCCACCAGAGCAGGTTGTCCAGGGCCCCATCCAACCAGGCCTTGAACGCTTCCAGGGGTGAATTATCAGTGGGCTGGTATTCCTCAGTCTCTGTCCTGGGGATGTGTGAGCTTCCTGCAGTGTCAAACACAGGTGGCTTTTGGCAGTGGAACGGTGCTGAATAAGCACTCCCTCCTATTTATCATCCCATTTTCCATGTCTGGTGGGAGAACAAGGTGAGGAGGAGGGAAAGGCACTCCTGAGCCATAGCTCAGTACAGAGAGACTCTGGCACAGCAGCCAGGCACGCACATCCCCCAGCCTCCCAACCACGTTATTGTATTACAGCTGACATTCCTTCCTTCCACTAATATGTTATTTTTGGTCTGACAGCTTTATGAAGGAGAAAAGAGAAATAGAGAGAGAGAGAAACACGTACCCGGACAGACACAGACAGTATTCATTCCTTATCAGCAAGGAATGGGTTTGCCTCAGACACCAGAGATCTGCTGATTGAAACATCTTGCTGTCTCCAGCAGCTCACTCTGTCTCATGGAAGGCAGATTCCCAGAGCCTGCAGATTCCAGTGAAAGGGACAAGATTAGGTGGGAAGGGTCGGTCTTCCGGGGATTGTGCCTTCCTGGCCTGAGATACTCCCTGAACTCTACTGGGATGTCTAATTAGTGGGACAATTCTGTCTGCTGTCTGTGTTGGGATGTTGCCAGCTCGGCCAGAGGGTGGCCATGGGGTTGATTCCCTTTAGTGCCTGGTTCTTGTGTTGGGAAGGCTCCCCAGACAGGTGTGGCTCAGGGAGAGATGTCCCGTCCATGCTGGCAGAAGAGGAATGACATCCCCACGGAATTCTGATGCTGTTTCACTTTGGAGAGAGAGAGGGGAACTGAAAAAATTTGTGTGGGAAATGCCACTGGTCATTGTGCTTCAGCCAGTGGGCAGAAGGAAGTGTGTGTGGGAAGTGGGAGGGGCAGGAACAAAACCTAAAAAGTTGAGGGCTGTGATTATGAAAGCGGAAAAAAGGAATGCGAAACAAGATGGATTTTACTCGAGCTGGATATTTGCTGGCAAAACCTGAAAGGGAGAAGAAAAAAAAACTACAAATGAAAGTGAGGGGGAAAATGTTCCAATATGAAAATAATGCTGAGGTTTGCTCTGCATCCCATGATTCATCAGGTGACCTGGAAAATTCCCAATGTTCACTCTCTTTGCAGGAGAGGTGGTTAGAGGCTGCCAGTCATGGAAGGGCCAGCCTGGACAGTAGGTCCCTCCTTGGGCACATGGATCCTGGGTGGTTGGCTGGGCAGGGATCAGCTGGAAAAAGAAGCCAAAGGCCAACCAAGCACCCTATACATCCACATGTTTCTCTGCCTATGCCCCATACCCTATTCCCAGAATGCTTGGCCTCCTTGGACACCCTCTGCAGCAAGATTTGCATCAGGCACCTTGTGCTGTCCCCAGGAACAGCTCCCCTTGCTCGCTGAGTGCTGGCTGCCAGGAGAAACAGCTCCAAACCCTCTCCATTCCCACATTGCAGCAAAGCCATTCCATTCCCAAGCATGATGAGAGAAAGGCCGATCAAACAGAGCAATTAATTCAACAAACAGTACAATTAAGCTGCGATCCCAGTGTAGTTTCCACCCTGAAACAGAATAAACAGCCTTCCCAGCACGGATAAATAAACTCACAGATGGAGGCTTTTGTGAGTGGTGGAGTTTTCCCTCCGCAGCCCTTCTTGAGAGCACATAAAAATCACGGAGTACATAAATCTCTGGCTCTCCATTCTGCTGGATGGGGAGGAGGGAACGGTGCTCCTGCTGTGGGGCAGATGTGTGCTGGCCTGGGAGCAAGGGAAGGGAGCTGCAGGCGCACAAAGGCTGCGGCAGCCACCTCCTTCTGGTCCCCAGGGCCAGCCCTTGTCACGGCCCTGACATGAAACACATGGTGTGAAAAGCTGTGAAGGAGGAGAGTGACCTGCTTCACACTTGGCTGGACTCACTTGTTGCTTCAGGGACTGATGGAAAATCCCCTTTTTTGAGCGGGGCTTCAAAACAATCTGAGCTAGCAGTGGAAAAATTCCTCTGCAGAGCCCTTGGGTACAGAGAGCAGCACAGAGGCCTTTACCCAAGGAAAAGGGAGGTAAAAATTTCCAGGGACAATGCTGACTGTGTGGAGGTGGTGGGATCTAGGCTGGCTGCTCTGACCCTTTCCAAAATCAGCTGGAGACTGTTCTGGGAAAGGCTTTTCCATTACCAGCTGATCTCCATCCCGAGTTATTTGAGTTGCTGAAATGTTACTTCCCTTGAGGGGTGGCTGACTGCAGGAACATCACAGCAGCACGGGGAAGGAGGATGTGGGAGTTTGAGCTGGACTTGTGTGGGAAGAGCAGCTGGAGTGGAGGTGTTCTGCTGGCATCAGGAATGGAAAGGATGGAAAGGGCAGGCTCAGGTTATATTGCAGCTTGCACGGAATTTGGGGTCATTTCTTTGAGAAGCAGCCAAGTCGGAAACTGGAGGGAATTGTGCAGTTTAAGAGGTGTGAAAAGCCTCTGTGATGTGACCCTGTGGATGTTGTGGGCAGAGAAAAGAAAGGTTTTTTTTCCCAAGAAAAGCTTATGTGGTGCTGTGTGACCACGGTACTGCTGGGAGAGGCTGGCTGGAGGCCAGGGAAGAGATGGGTGCTCCAGGTGAGGTTCACTCTGTGGCTGCCCCTGTGCTCAGCCCTGTGAGCAGGCATGGTGGGGAGCCAGGGAAAGTGTGTGGAGGTCACTTACCCAGCTAAACTCCCCCACAAAAACCATGAAGTTGAATTATTTCCTTTTTCCTGCTAAATGTTTGTGTTCCCCTTCTTTCCCTTCTCTCCTGCCTCCTGGATGGATTGCTCAGGATCTCTTGAGCACCCAAAAGGTTTGGTTTAGCATCGAGGATCCCCAGGTGGAGGCTCGAGGTGGTGAGCCTGGCTGCTGTGTTACTGGTCAGAGGAGGTGGGGAAACCATTTCCAGCCTCACATTGGGTAAATCCAAACAGTGGGAAGGGTTGTGCTGAAGTGGTTCAGGCTTAGGGATGTTCTGTGCATGGCTCAGGGAGTTCAGCTCCTGCAGTTTAGGGCAGAAGACACCTGGGTCAGCAGGCAAGTTTCTAGTGCTGTGAAAGTTGTACAGAAATGTTGTATTTGGCTCTGATGTTTGCAGCAAGGAGGCCCTTTTGTACCAAAAGCCACATTCCTCCATCTTTATGGAGTTGCTTTAAATACAGCTGGTGGACTCCCAAACCCAAATCCTTCAGATGCACTCCTTAAATCGAAGCTGTGACTTGGATGGGGCTCTGAGCAACCTGCTCTAGTGAGAGGTGTCCCTGCCCAGGGCAGGGGGGTGGAATGAGATGATTTTTAAGGTCCCTTCTAACCCATTGTGTGGCTCTGTGGTAAGGCCATATGTGCTGTCATCTGGCCAGGGGTTTCCCAGAGATGTTTTCTTGGATTGTTGTTGTCTTCTGGGACTTACCCGCTGCAGTCATTGTTGCCTCGGTGTTGCTGTTACCTGTTAACCAGCAGATCTGATGCTTGCAGAGCAGACTTTCTGAGGCTCCACGTACCCTGGCTTGGGTTTGGACTTGGAAGAAGAAAGAAAACATTCCTTTTGTCCTGACTGGTGACATGACATCATGAGATCAGAGCTCTTCCACTTCCAAATAGGAAACAGCTGCCATTGTGCTCATTCTCCAAGAGCTCCCAGGACTGGCCACCCTCCAGCTTCCTGCAGAAACACCCTCCTGCTCGCAGGGAGCCAGGGGTGAGCCAGCTGCTGTGACCCTGCCCTGCCCCCAGCCCGGCCGCGGCGCTGACGCAGCCAAATCCCAGGATGCAGGACAGGAGACTCAGTGTCACCAGGCCAGGGTGAAAACCACAGCTGGCTGGGGCAGCTCAGCAAGGGAATGGCCACGTCAGGTTTGGAAGGCAGATGTTTGGCCACAAAAAGGTCACTGTGGCTGCAGTTCTCTGGTGCTGAGCTAAGGAGTTCCACTGAGGAGCAAAATACTTGGCTTGGAGCTCCTCTAGTCTTCCTGCATGACTTCTGGTCATCTCAAATGAGCTCAGATCAGCTGGTGAGAAGTCATACGGCTCTGCTGTGTCCCATGGGCCTCTTCACCAGCATTGTGAGTATTAACTTCATTCCACTTCTCATCAGAAATCTCTCTAAACTGCAGCTCTTGGTTTTTTAGGACAAGGGTCTCACTCATGCTCTCCACGCAGATAGCCTCTCACAGAGTGCAGGCAAACAGGCACCAAGGCTGGTCCTCACTGGCCTGGGTTCATTTCTTGAACGTGGCAGGAAGGGGATGCCACTGCTGCTGCCCAGCTCTGCCCTGGTGGCCCTCGAACTGAGGGGAACCTGGAAGCAGCCAAGGGCCTGACTGAGAAAGAACCTGTTCTGGCCACTCTGTGGACAGTGGTTTGGCTGGTACTTTGGCAGCCTCTGGTGAGTCTTAAAAGCTGTAAATGTTCTTGGAATGTCCAGGACAGGGCCAGGAGTTGGACTCTGCTCCTTCCAACTCAGGTTCTTTGGTGATCCTTGGCAAGGCTTTGGCATTAAGGGTACCAGTCTCCTGGATGATATCTGGACAGAAATCCTGCTGGATCATGGCCCAGGTCTGCACCTGAATCACCCTGGTGTCCCAAGGAGGTTTCACCTGTGTGCAGTGCTGCATTGGCCAGCACCACTGCCTAGAGCTGAGCCAGGCTGGAGGCAGGGCAGGGATGGGCTCTGGCTCTGCCTGCTCTGGCCCAGCCTGGAGCAGGATCCCACAGCACAAATCCAGGGGGTGTTGCTTTGCCCCTCTTTGACAAATCAGCCACGGCTTCTGTTGTCATTTATGAATCTGGGGTCCTCTCAGTGCCTGCTGTCACTGCTCCATGACAAAGTGTGTTTCCCTTGCTGGCGTCCCTTTGCAGAGATCTCTTAGACAGAATGTTTGTACTCATTGACATGGAACAAGCTCAATGGGAATGAAATCATTTATAAAAGTCACCAGAGCCTTTGGATATTGGTGCTTCATTTCCTGCCACGTTCACCGAGTCACAATTAACACCGACCTGAAATATTGCACAGGGCTATTTGTCCTGTCTGTCCTCTTTCATCCCTCGCTTCCTTTATTCCTGAATGTCCATCCCTTCTGAGCTGGACATATGTCTCCATTTTCACCTGTTTTTTTCTTCTCTTCACTCATTTTGTTCTCAGTTTCACTCTCTTCCCTTCTCTTTGTGTTTCCTTTTTTTGTCTCTTTGCTTCCCTTATCTCTTGTATTCTTCTCTTCCCTTTGCTTTATTCTCCCTCTATATTTAAACCCAGGCAAAAAGCAAATTATTTATGAAGGGCTGTAATTTATGATGCATTCTTAATGTCTTGGAAGACACAGATAATTTATTTAATGAGTAAAGACACAATAATTCACAGATGATGATTCCAGTCAGAAAATTAGTTTCATTAATTTGCTGTAAATTCGCTGGCCTGATTTAGTGCACAAGGAGTTTCTGAAACCCCATGAAAATCTTTGCCACGGTGTTTTTTTGCCCTCACTGGACTGTTGTGGAATTGTGCTGGCTTTCCCACCCCTTGCTGGCTCTGTCACACTCCTGCTTGTGCCCTCCCAACAGTGAGCAGAGATAGCTAAAACATTTCTTTTTCACTCTATGTGTGTAAGAGGCTGAGGAGGAACAGGGACGGAGGTGGAATTCCCATTCCAGGAGGTGATAAAACAGGCAGCAGTCTCAAAATGTTTGTTTTGCGAAGCCACATGCTGTTCCCCGAGCTTTTGCCTGGGAAGTTCAGCTCTATGAGAGAATAAAAAAGTCAGTTTGCTTTTTTTAATAGAGTATAAAAGGTACTTTTTCAAATAAATTTCAGCACAGACAATTTTACAGGAGACTCTTGCTGATAACTGCAGTCTATATAAATATTATAGGAAACCTATAGAAGTGATTCATGGTGTACTATTGATCTAATCTGATTTAACTAAGTGTTTGCATCATGCCTTATTAATCACAAATAATGGGGCTCCAAGGACACCTTGCAGAGTCAGGGCTTTGCTCTTCACAGCACTCAGTGTCCACAGATTCTGGCTGCATCCTGCTGGGACTGCTGCAGTCCATGGAGATTCCTCAGGGACGAGTTCCACACTGTATTTCATGGTTTTATTTTAAAGCAGGTCTGCCAGTAGTGCTCTAACCCACCTTTTTAGGGACACTGTTCTGCTGCCTAGTTGATGTCCTGTTAGGAAAGCTTCCAGATTTTACTGGAAGGAAAACTGGCAGTGTGGGTCAGTGTTAGTTGTGCACGTGGTGGGGTGTGGAGGTGAGTCCTGCCAGTGGGGCCGAGCTGTGAGCACACACACCACAGGAATTCCACGTGCTGGGAGCCCCCCCCTTCCCCTCTGTGCACAGGGGGATGAGCTGCTCTTCCTGGGGCAGGTGGGCAGGGGCCTGGTGTGGTGGAACAGAAGGAATTTGTGCAAGTACCCTCAGCAAGGTCAGATCAACCAACCCCTCCCACCAAGAGCTGCATGAAGATTAACGAGAAACAGCAGCAAGTGATGATGATCAGTTGTACGTCCATAAACTGGCCTGGCTGGATGGGATTCATCCCAGAGTGCTCAAGGAGCTGGAGAGTGTCCTCTGCAAAGGCCTTGGGAGCCTGGGGAGGTCCCAGCTGACTGGAATTCCCAGCCAGAATTATTCCAGTTTACAAGGAGGGCATGAGGGAAGATCCAGGAGCCTTCAGCCCTGTTAGTCTAAGCTCAGTGCCCGGGAAAAATAAAATGGAGAGGATCACACTGGGCACCATTAAAGGCATTTAGAGGACAATGAAATCTTTAGGTGCACACAGCATGGATTCATGTTCCTGCCCAGTTCTGTTCAATATTTTTATCAGTCACCTGGACGCAGGAGCTGAATGCATTATGAGTGAGTTTGCTGATGATAATGAACTGGTAGGTGCTGCTGACTGTTGTGAGTGACAAGAGAACTGGCAGTTCTAAACTGGGAGGGGAATAGCTGGAGAGCAGCCCTGCAAGAAAGGTTTGGGGCTGCTGTGTGGCAGCAGCTCCACAGGAGCCAGTGGAGCCATGAGGGCAAACCACACCCTGGACAGGGAAAACACAGATGGTCAGCAAAAGTGGGTACCCCTCTGTGTTTAGAGTGTTGTGTCCAGTTCTGGACTCCACCATTGGAAAAGGATGTTCAGGGACATGAATATGGGGGGGTCAAGCACTGGAACAGCCTTGCTGTGTTTGGAAGAACCTTCCTGGAGAGGTGCAGACTGCTCCAAGCCTGTCAGTGGTTAAGGGACGTCTGGGCAATGCCCTTACTTACACATTTTAGGGTTTGGCCAGCCCTGAAGCGGCTCTTGGACGGGATGATGGTGGTAGGTTCCTTCCAGCTGAGCTGTTCTTAGCTCCACCTCAGTGGTTGCAGAAAGAAGAGTCTGGTAAGGATGGGGTTTTGCTGGAGGATAATTCTGCTGATAATTCTGGTGGTGGTGCAAGGAACAGAAATCTGAGCACAGGGTGGATCCTGTTTCCTCATTATAGGTGGGAATAAGCTGTTTCTGGGATTCATGTGTTGAGTATCCAGTCTCTGTGGACTGCGAGATTCCCCAGACAAACTGCATCTGCTATGTGCACTCATTGGCTTCCCAGAAAATTCATGTTAAATGTATTTCCCCTTGATTTTGCCTGGTTTCTTGTGTATTTTACCACAGCTGGGTTGATATAAGCAGGGCTTGAAAAGATGTTTTAAAAAGTTATAAATGGGCATCAGAGTGGGTGATCCTGCCCATCCCTGCTTGCTCTCTACAAAATCCTCTACAAAGGGTTGCACACGGCTGTGCTTGGCTTGTGGCAGGTGGAAATGTCCCTTTCTGCTGGGGTAGTAAAGTGAAAGCCTCCAGGAACTTGGAAAAATGCTTGAAAAATGTGTGCATGGGTGGATGGGTGTTAAAAATTTGATTATACGCCCAAAATCTTTTGAAAAATAAGTGATGTAGGGTGAGATTTGATTGAGCCACTCTTCCAGGTCCTCTGAGGAGCACAATCAGTGGGAGCACTCAGCAGGAGCTGATGGAGAGGAGCAGAGGATGATTCCTTTCAAGACAAGGTCCTGGAGGTCTGTCACTGATTTGCTGCCTGTCCTTGTTCTTCTTGAGCTTGGGAACACTCTTTTCTTGCTTGTATCATTCATGCCAGCCCCTTGCTGCCCACGAGGGTGGCTTCTCAGGGGTACTTGTGCCATGCAAGCCATGACAGCAGCCATGGTGCTGCTCAGCAGAGGCTCTCCTGGAGTGAGGGATGTGCAGGTCAAGGACTTTGTTACCCAGGGCTGTCTCATGCTTGAACCTTTGGTGGAAGTCTGAGCCCCAGTGGTTCAGTTTTGGCCTGGCAGGGCCTTGCATAACTTGCAGTTGCATCTCAGGAGAGTGTGTACCTGTGGCTGACCCTATTGTGCTTCTTAGATGCTCAGGAGCAGCCTGCTGTGAGCAGAGAGCTGGATGAATGTCCAGGGTCCAGCCTTGCCTGCTGCCTTGGGAATAGGAGCCTTCACACATCCTCATCCCACCACTCACAGCTAGAGGCTGTTTTCCAGCAGGGCAGTAATCTTCCCATCCGTTCCAAACCTGCTTTCTTTGGGAACAGATGGGAGGTTCCCTGTGTCAGAGGACCCTTGTGTGGAAGGGCTGTGTGTCCTGGAGCCTGCATGCTGAGCTGCAGCAAGGGGTGGGGTGCAAGAAACTGCTCTGCATTGCCACTGCAGGGCTCTCGAGCCCAAACCTGCCCTCTGTGTGAGGGACCTGTGTGCTGGATTTGGGATTTGCTTGTTTGACATTCCAGTCTTGTGAAGGGCAGGGCTAACTGGTGGGAACTAATGGTGAAGGCCACCATTGTCTGGTCATGGCTGTGGGTTCAGAACCTGCTCACAGCCCAGGAGAGAATAATTTTCATGTCCTTGGCTCTGCTGCTGGTCATGGATCACTCACCCTTCCTTACTAGCAGTCAACACAATGTGAGTGAACTGCATTGTTAGAGGAGCAGGAACAAGATCTTGGCAAAGATTGTCTTGCATGGGATGAATCCTCCCCAGGTGCTGTCTCAAGCGTACACTGAGTGCTCCAAACCTCTGCTTGGAGTTTGACACATGAGGAATGGCTGTCCCAGGATAAAACCTCTTGTCTTCCCCTCTCCTCTTCTAAATCAGTGGTTTAGCAGCATGGTGGGAGCAGCTGAGCAAACACAGGAGCAGCTGCTCACACGCTTCTTGGCCCTTCTCCTCCCCGGAATGTCCTCTCCATCCCTGGATATCTCTGAGCCTCTAAAGTGGTGCCAGCTTTGACCTCAGGGCCAAACAGCCTTTGCCTCTGGCCAGGGGTGTCCAGCTGGGGGGACTGTCCCTGCCAGAGGCTGCCACTGCCCATCCTGCTGTAGGGGCAGGGGGGCAGCCAGCCACGGTGTCCATGACTTCCATTCATCCCTCGTCCCTCCGGATCCTTGATGCGTGACCTGGATCCTTGGTAACAGGCCAGCCCCTCTTCTCCAGAGGGGTCAGCAGAGCTGACTCAAATCAGCTGGATTTGAGTTTTCTGTGGAAAATGGGATGAAGTACTTTCCCCCTGCACCTGCCAGCAATGTGGCCTGTTTGCTACAGCCAGAAGCAGCAGGTTTTGTCTGACTTCTGCTTGATGTCACATTCCACTGCTCTTGCCTAGACAGGGTCTCTATCCCGTATCCTGAGCTGATAATAGGGTGCTGCTTCACTCCTAGAGGAGTGCTTGTCCTTCAGTTTGTTTTATACTGTTCTTAGTCTAATTTGAGTTCTGGAATAAAACCAAGGTTTTCTTAACACCAGGACAGCTCCACCCTGCCCCTTCCCTGAGCATCTCTTTGTCTCCTGTCCCTGTGTGCCACTCTGCTGTCCCAGGAGCTGTTCTTGCTGAGCTGCCTGCAAGGGCACATGGGCTGTCCCCGAAGAATTGCAGTGATTAATTATTTTAAATTTTTTTCCCCCTTCAGCTATTTTAGAATCTCCTGGTGGCACAGCATAGGCTTTGGTGGTTGTGCCAATGTCCTCAGTACTTCCCTGGGGTTCTTCCATGTGGAGCCATTTCCCCTCTTTCCCACAGATCCTGCTGCACCTGCCTCCCTGCAGAAGCATGGTGTCACACCAGCCAGGTACAGTGGCCTTTTCTTTTGGGTGGCTTTTGCTTTTCCAATTGGCATAGCAGAAACTGCCAAGAGGGCACAGAAATTGCTTCCCCTTCCCTGTAGCTGCTGGTATCTGCTGTTCCTCCTGGAAACTCTGGCTTTGCTGGAGTCTCTTGCCTGGAAAAAGGGCCCAGCACCTCCCAAAGACATCGGGCTGTGCTGGGAGGTGGAGACACAGAGCCCTGCCTGCAGCTGTCCTTGTCCCAAACGGAGCAGGTGATCAGCCAGACCCCCTGGGAAAGGTGCTGGCTTGACTGGATCCCAGGTGGAGAGGAAATAGCATCCCCCTCGAGCTGCTCAGGCTCCCTGCTGAATGTGAGTTCACGTCCTGAGACCTTTTCCAAAGCATGAAGAGGAAAATCTGCCTGGGGCTGTGGGGAGGCAGTGAGTCCACAAAGCAATCTGGTTGTGCTAATCTCTCACGGCACAGCATAATCGAGCTCAGCCCCAGCAAAGTGCTGGGCAAACATTGGTGCCTTTTTTTTAACTTGTTACAGAAGCTGGAGCTTATCACACTCTCTGAGCTACAGTGACTGCCCCTGTGGGACAGCGGGGAGGAGCCTGGCTTTCTTCCTGAGAACACAATGCCTCTGGTAAATGGGAATGCCCAGCACTATTTGAATTTTGCACTCTTTTCCCTGCTGTTACTGGATTTCCCTATTAAAAGCTGTCCTGGTTAACTGCTCCCCACACCTTCCACCCATAAAAATCCCTGTGCAGACTCCCAGGGGTAACCTGGTGGGGTTACAGCAGGGCTGCCCTCTGCGGGCACCAGGCTCTGGCACCTGCCAGGCTGTTCCTTCCCGTTGTGCAACGAGGGAAAAATGGAAACAGCTTTTCCCGTGGCAGCTTTGTGGCCTGGGGGCTCATAAAGGCGAGAGCACTTTTAATTATGAGCTTGTTCCGATTATGCCCAGGCTTTGTTTCCTCCCACGGAGCGGGCCAACCCTCTGAGGTCAGGATGAACTTTGGATACAGAACTTCTGGCACTCGCAGTTAGGAAAGCTGGAGAGTTTCCCCCTCCTGAAGCCAGGCACCTGCAATGTGTGATGTATGGCTCCCCCGAGGCCAGTTCTCCTGGCCCTAACGCTGCTGAAAGCAGAACAAACACATTTGTTTCTGGACACAAAATAGCCTTTCTGTTTCCCCCGGCTCTGCAGTGCCCCACGAGGCCCCTGTTCTCCTCCCAGCTGGGAGATGGAAGGGGCTGATGGAGCCTTTCGGTAAAGCTTCTCATCCTAGGCTTGGAGTTGAGATTTCTTTAGCGAGACTCTCTCCTTGCACCCTGAACTTGAGCTGACTTGAAAATGAACTCTGAGCCCTCTCTGGAAAGGGAAAGGAGGGCCTGCAAGGAGAGGTTCAAGCTGGAGACCCCTTTCAGCTCCCCTCTCCTGCTGACTCTGTGTGGAAAATGACAGCTCAGGTGCCAGGAGCCTTGGACAAGGGGTCTGCACCAGAACCATGAGGGGAAAATTAATTTTATTCTGGCTTGGAGCAGGATTATTGTGGAATCTTTCAGGGTACTGCATCTCTGTCTGGGCACTGTTGCCCTCTGTTTGCTGGATGCCAGTGCAGCTGTAACGGTTATGGCCAATTAATTAGAACCACTTCCCCTTGTTTTCCCCTTATAAATCACTTCCTCTTTAGTCAGCCAGCAGAGGAAACAAGGGGAGAGTGAAACAAGTCTGAAGTAAAATATGAAGCTCCCTTTTATTCCATATTTCAGACAAAGGCAGGCTGTGGGACAGGCAGGGAATGGGCTTTCTGAGCCAGTGCTCTGTGAATTCACACTCTCTTTATGAGCCTCTTCAGTGCATGAAGTGAAGTTTTTAATGGCCGTGGCTGCTCACTTTGAATGGCTGTGAAGTCTGGGTCAGGCAGAGCAGCGTAAATTCCCTTCCTCTTCGCTGCCATCGGAATTAGCTTTTTCCAAAGTGCAAAGCCTGATGAGGGCGGGTCAGCTCGGAGCTTGGCCATGATGAGGATCTTAATCAGGGCTTCAGCCTCAGTTTTCACCCTGATTGTGAAGGAAGAACAGGGTGCTGCTTTTGTGTGTGTTTGGCTTTGTTTAAAGCCTTTCCAGAAGTTACCTTTGGCCAGCTCTCCCACTGTCTGGAGGTGTCGCCTCCATTCTCCATGGAAAATGGACCAGACTTGGTGCAGCTGAAGCTGGGTGGGATAAGTCTGGGCTTTTGTACTTTGCTGCTTAGAAGGTTTGTGTGATCTTGGCTTGGGCTCTTTCCTGTCCCACCTGAGGGGTCTCACCCAAGGGTCTATCCCTATAAAAGGTGCCAGGAATGAACGTGATTTTGTCTGTAAAGATTTCGGGGTGTGGATTTCCCTCATGGGCAGCCTGGTGGATGGATGTGATCCACAACACTGAGTGGGCAAAAGGGAAAGAACCAGCCAAACTCTGCTTTCCAAATACCTCTGGATGGGTCAGCTCAGAGAGCTTGGCCAGCACTGCCTCAAGGTGTGAAATAATCCCACAGGCTCCTGATCCCACCCAGGCACTGACACACCGTCCTTGGATATTATGGGATGCAACACTGGGAAAAGGGAAGGGGCCTCAAGTTGCCCCATGGGAGGTTCAGGATGGATATTGTGGAAAATGTCTTCACTGAAAGGGTGGTCAAGCACTGGAACAGGCTGCCTGGAGATGTTCAGAAATGAAGTAGATGTGGTACTTGGAAATTTGGACATGGTGGGATTCGGTTGAAGGTTGGATTCGATGATCTTGAAGGTTTTTCCAACCTTAATGATCCAATGATTTTCTGGCCAGAGCTTTTCCCAGCTCCTTCACACTGCAGCTGTGTGACTTTGTTTTCCAGAAGTTGTTCTTTCCAGCCTTTGTTGGCCTCCCAGATACCTTTGCAATCCTCCTCCAGCTAGGGCTGAGCCGTGCAGCCATTCCTACTTTCCAAACCTTTCATCAAAGTGGAAGTCTGGACGCTGTGTGAACTACACTGTTTCTCTTTTATCCCAAATTCAGAAACCTTAAACAAAATAGCCCCTTGGCATTGTTCCTAGGAAACCACTCAGCAGGCAGTTGGAAATAATCATACAGATAATTTACTTGAACACTGCCCATAGGCACATTTTAGTCTTCTCCTCTATTTCTAAAGAAATTGGAAAGAGGGGCAGTGTTACTGTCTTTTGAGAAATAATAGAGGCCCAGGGTTGCACAGGCAGCAATTCTGGAATTTCTTTTGTAGCATTAAGGGAAAATTAAACAAAAAAGAAAAAGAACAACCCAAACGTCAACCTGCAAGTAGCGGTAAGCAAGTGAATTCTGCCTTTTTTCAGGTAGAAAAAGTTCATTAACAAGTTTTTTCTTTTGTACAAGTATCTAGAGGCTATTTTGAGTTCTAGTGAGAGATCTTATTAGGCTCTTGTTTTGAAGCGGGATTAACAAAAATTTGGGAGGGAAGCAGATTTTGGCTGACATGGTTGTATTGTTGCAGTCTTCCCCCCTTCCAAAGTTTTCATCTTCCAAAACTACAGATTTTAATAAAAAAAAAAAGGGGGGGGGGAGGAAAATTCTCGGCCTTTCAGCTCTGCAGCACATACAGACAAATAAATTAAAAAGTGGGAGAAGTGGAACTAACCCAATAATCCGTGAAAACCTAATTTCCCTCACAAGCGTCGCTGACGCAAACGTCTCCCCTCTCCCTTCCCCTTCTCCAGTTCAGGGGCAGTGATTGGAGAAATTGGCTAACAAGATCAGAAATTTAATTACTGTTCTGCCTCCCCTTCCCAAGAAATTGGATGTCACACTTCCTTGTAGCCTGTTTTGAAGACATGCTGGGGCTGGTGTTCACATGACTTGAACCTGACTCCCTACCCTCTCCCTCCGCTTTCCTCCCCCTATTCCACATGGAAATGCCCATCCAATGCAGCTAAACCTTGGATTAGCTGACATGTGAGAGGCCATGGGTGTACTGAAGGCCGTGGTAAGACTTTGCCAGGCCTCAATGGAGCCAGTTTGGGTTCCTGGTGTTGAAGCATCAGAGGGGAGAGAGCAGGAGGGATGGCATCCCTCCATCCATGGGATGTGCCATGGAGCAACATCTCCAGGTGTTTCCCACGTCTCCTTTCCGTGATGGAACAGGCAAAGCGAGTGGACAGGGTCAGAGATGGCTCTGGGTTTGCTCCAATATATCTCTTCTGGTTTTATGCCTGGGCCACAGACAGCACAAAGAAGAGTTTTCCTGTCTGTTCAAGCTGTCTCAGACCTACACTCCCAGGTTTTCCCTCGTTGCTCCCAGGCTGAAGCTTTTGCAGGGTCCCCGTGGCTGCTGAGGAGCACAGCCTGTCTCTGCCTGGCTGTGGTGAGGGCCTGGCAGGGCAGAGATGAATGAGGAGCAGAAGAGAGGAAACATGGCTCGCTTTGTAGTGTCAATTCTATCGCTGGGAGGGATCTGGGATGCGTAATTAGCTGAAAAGGAGGCTGTTCTACATAACACAGGCCTGTTGTCCTCAGCCCAGCAGGCCGGGTGACCCAGCCTTTGGTCTCCTGGCTGGCAATGTCACCACAGTCCCCTGGCAGCACAGCAGCCTCGCTGGAGACAGATGCTCTGTTTATTTTTCCATTTGTATTCCCAGCGTGTCCCGGTGCTAACTGTAAGCCAGGCTTAGAAATTTCCTGCAAGCACCTTATCAGATAATGAATAATGATTTATTGAACATATGGGTAAACAGCACAGATAAGATATAAATACACTTCGGAAGAGCAGTTGCATTTATAAGGATCTGTACCAAACCCGCCCCGGATTCTGGCTCCGCTTCCAGCTGCCACAAAGGTATCTCCTGCTTGGGCTGCTGTGCATCCCTGCAGGTCCCCTTCCACGGGGGAAAATCAAAGGGCAGCGGGCGAGGGCAAAGTCACCTGCAAGGACACACTCACAGGATGTGGGCATTAATTCACTCTGGCTGTAGGAGCCAGGCTGAAGCATAAGCAGGCTGCAGTACTTGAGCCAAAATTTGAATTTTGATTTGGTTTTAAACAAGATTGAAGATTTGTTCACCCACTCGAAACAAAGCGAGGCTGTGGAATCAGTGTTGCTTACACAGCTAAACCAGGATGAAGACAAGAGGCTGCTCTGTGAACATGGGCTGGGACCCCAAACCCACAGGGGGGGTGGTGTTGGCTTCTGGAATATGGGTTCCTGGCACTGAACCCTCCCAGGTGCACAAACCAGCCTGCTGGTGTGCTTGGCTATGCTCTGCCTCCCTGTCAATGGATTCTGTACAGCCTGCAAAGAGCAAAATCAGCTCTGTTAGCAGATGGGGATCTGATTTCTGTGCTGTGGCTGCCTCTGGAGGAAGATGGAAGGCAGGATCCAGCTGTAAACTCAGGGATATGATACGAATGTGGTGACAAATGCTGTTTGTGCTGCCCTGGGGTGGAAAGACTCACCTTCCTTTTTGGAGTAACTCATTTCCAGCAAACACCACCTCAGAGGCCATCCTCAGTGAAATGAACGGCTGCCCATGTGCCTTCATTGAGTCTCCCACATCTGTGCTGCTGAACTTGCTGGTGGAAAGCCCCTTGGAGATCCAGCACTGCTGTTTTCAGAGCTGTCCAGGAGTTGTGGTAACTCTCCACCCCTGCTCATCCTCTGTGCATCATCTCCTGTGTGGCACCCACTGCCTCAGGTGATCTCTCCCACCTAACAGGTGTGTGCAGCTCCTCTCTGCAGCAGAGTGCAGGGGAGCTGTCAGCTTGGCCTCTGGATTTATTCTCCCTGCTGCCCTTGAGAGCCACTCCTCCACTCTGTGGCCAGGGGACCTGCCATCAGCCAGCCAGCATTATTTGCAGCCCTTCCAAGGTCGTGGATAAATGATAGCTGTGCTTTTCTCTCTGTTTAATCATCAGTCACCAAAGCCAGGGGTGTTCAGATCCTTTAAAGCAGAGGAAAGTCAAACCTCCCTGGGCAGGCTGGTAGGATGTGAGGGGTTGTGAAAGACCTGGCTAACCCTGAGATGTTTGAACTCAGCCTGGCATTCTGGAGGATGTGATATCCGCCTGGACAAGCGATCTAGGAGAGAGACAATTCTGGATTGCTCAAGCTAACATGGGATAATTCTGTGAGATGCAGAGCGGGGACAGCTCAAGAGTTCTCTGAGATCATCTTTTGGGTGCAGGAGGTCGGTTCAGTTGATGAGTGTGGGAATACTGTTAATTTGGGTTTTCCATCTTTGGTCCTGCCACCTGTGGGCACAAAGATATTCTTCTTTTCTAATGCTCTGCAACAGTGGTTGGGGCATTGCTTTCCTCGAGGCTTTTGTGGGGACTTGGGGTATCATTTCCTTTTTCGATCTGGGGATTTTTCAGTGATTCAACTTTTCTCTTGCTCCCTCCTGGCTGTGCTCATCGCCCTGGCTCACCATCATGTGTCTTCTGGGCTAAACAATAAATGACAAAAGCCCAGGGACGAGAGCCTGATACAGCTTTGTGATCCAATCTGTTGGCAAGTACAGCCATGGTGAGAATTTGATTTGCATACATTTCTTACCCGGAATTCCTCTGGAGCAATTGGGAGTCACCATAGCTAACACGGGCTCTGAGCTGTGGGGTTTATGTGCGTGCAGAAACTACCCCCATTTGCTTTATTGGAAAGAGATTTACTGGAGCATTTTTTGCCTTATTGTCCACCCCCCTCCTCCTTTCCCTGCCCATCGGGGGATTTTGTGCTGCTGTGGAGACTCTTTGATCTGAGTTAATTCTTTGATGAAGCTTCACAAGACAATAGGAAAACAGAGCACTGCTCTGGGGAGAATCCTTCCTGCTCAAAAGGAAGAAGGTGGGAATCGTGCTGGCCTGGTGAGTTGGTGCAGCCCAAAGGCAAAGATCCTCCCTTGCAGCTCCTGGGGCTGTACTGCAGTGGTGGACACTGGGATGAGGATTCTGCTCTGAGCTGGGGGAAAATGTGGGAAAGGCTGGATGCCGGAGGGTTGCTCGGATCAGCATGGGGAGAATCAGGGCGAGTAATCATCAGAGAGAATGTGGGGAGTTGCCTAGTGGAGGCACATGGGCCCCATGGGCTTTCCTTGCTCCAGGAAGAGGTTTAGGGACAACCCTTTGGCCAGTTTGCAGTGTGGCCCTTGTTGTGTCTCAGCCAGAGCCAGGGCTGCTGTTAGAGGCACGTCTGCAGGCTTTAAAGCCCAGCTCTCCTTTCCCAAGGCTTGTTGGCCTTGCCATACAAATCAGAGTGGATGTAGCCATGGATTCAGCTCCTGCCACATCAGACTCCTGTAGCTGATCCTCACCTTGGAGAAGCACCCGCCAAACGAAGCGGTGTGTGCCAGGGACCGCCCGGAACCACGGGATCAGCTCCCGTGGGAAAGTCACCGAGCTGCCTCTCGCTGGCCTTGGTGTCCCCTCCTTCCCCTTCCTGTGGCTGCTGCCCTGTTAATTGATTACTCCCCTGTTCAGCCGTTGCTTGTGGAGCTGAATGCGCCAAGGTAAAGCGCAAGAGCGGAGAAAGGGAGCGGTGATTCCGAGCGCTGGGCTCGCTTCTGAAAGATTACTGCGCAATCTAATGAGCTCATTAATTTCATTTCATTAACCAAACACTGCTTGTGGAGAATGGCAAATATTTAAAGAAGCGCAGCAGGGTCAGAAACACATTTAATTAATGTCGTCACGTGGTGCTGAGAACAGGAGGGGGGAATAAATCCTGATGCCATACATTAACATCCATGGCGACTTCTCTTTTATATTTAATGTGCTGCTTGGGTGAAAGGCCTGCCTGGCTCCTGTGAGCACAGTGCCTGAGCAGCTGAGCGTGTTCCCCCTTCCTCCCAGGGTCCACGGAAGCCAGGCAGTGCCGTTACCCTGTTTAGAAGGGAATGCTACAGACAAGAGGGGGCTCCATCATGGGGTCCATGGGGGATGGTGCTGCTTTCCCTGTGGTCCTTCTCCTCGCTAGGCCATGCCTACTGTGATTATCACACTAAACTAGTGATACCCTGAGCTTATCAGCTTCCTGTTCAGCCAGCTGGGCACCGTGGGCGCCTCAGTGGGAGCGAAATCCAAAGTGCACAAAAGTGATTGGGAAGAGAGGGTCGAATCCTCTCTCAACCCCTTTGAAGTCTGGGGCACTTGGCTGTTTGTAGGGACTGGTATCAGTCACAGAGGTTACCAAGTGGGTTCTCATCCCCTTCTCCCCTATCTCTAAGGGACTTTGGATCTGGGGTTTTTTTTTTTGGCACAAACTGTCTGCATATTTATTAATCTGTTGTGGAGGTGGGCTTTGCTAAAATCTCATTTTGATGTGGGGGAGGACATCTCATTTCTGGTTCTTCCGTAAGGGCTGCTGTGAGGCATCTGAGGAAAACTACAGATTGCTTTTCTGATTGTCCTGGTACACTCTGCTTCTTCGGGAAAATTGAATTAGGATGGATACCCGGATTGCACCTGAAGGTCTGGGTTTCTCACTGGCAAATTATTTCTGTGGTTCCAGTTCAAGGATCATCCCAGCTAAAACAATCTTGGAGGGAGTGGAGCTGGAGTCTGGCAGCGCTCTCGTGCTTCTGTGTGTACTTTGTGCCATGCTGGGATACTGTTAGCTCTGCTAAAGGGGCCCTGCTGTTGAGAGGGCCAGGAGATGGCCCTAATTTAGGGTAAGTGGTCAGCTAAACTTGCCTGGGATCTTAATAGGGCCAAGAGTGCAGTACCACGAAAATCTGCTTGGCCAAGGAATTGTAAAACCAAATCTGCCTCGGGGGACCCCTTCATCCTGCCAGCAAACCTTAGGGCTTCACCCATTCCTTGGAAGCCTCTCCTTGGAGCAGAGCTGTGTCTGTGTGGGCAGGACCATTTTCCTTGTGATAAAAGCAAATGTCCTGTGCTTGGCAATATTCCTCGGTGGCAATTCCAGCAAGTACTGGTAATGCAGTATTGATGGTGGGGGGACTTCAAAGCAGGGGGGCAGCCTGGCTGGGCAGGTGGGGAGCAGGCAGGGCCAGGGGAGCACTCATTAATTCCATAGCTGGAGGAAGCTGCTGGGCTCAAAGGCTGAGCATAAATTGTCCATGATTTAGTCCTTCAGTGACAGCTTTCTCCTCAGAGTCTGGCGCTTCCACAGGCAATTCCAAGCAGTAGGTGAAGGCAAAGAGCAGGAGGAGCTGGTGTCCTTTGGCTCTGCTCTGTGGCAGCTCTCCCATTACCCCATCGCTCACCCCTCGCCTTGTCATTACTTGATTCCTCTTTATTGCAATAAAATGAAGCCGTGCTTGGGGCTCCCGAGTTCATCCTCCAGCACGAAGCACTAACCCAGGTGGCTCGAGGCCAGGTGCTTCTGACAGGCTCAGCTGCTGGGAGCAGCTCTGGGAAAAACCTGCTGCTGGGACGGAGGGGTGGGCGGCTGCCTGGGGCTGAGAGGTCTCAGCACCACTCTGGAAGCACTTGTGTGGCAACAGAATGTGGGATTTCTCCCCCTGTGCTGGGCACCCAGCCGTGCAGGTGGCCCCAGTGGAATCCCTTAGGGAATGCCAAGGGTTGGCTGCTGTTACTGCTCCCTATGGGAGAGCCCACGGTGCCCATCGCTGCATTAAGGCCGGAGAGAGGCAGAAACATCTGATGTGAATTCCTGGTGGTTGTTTGGTTCCAGCCTTTTGGCTCGCCTCCAGGGAGAGCAATGGATGAGTGGATGTCCTTGGCTGGCAGCTGATGTCCCAGGGAGCCTGGGGCCTGTGCTGCACGAGTGTGATTGGTGCCCGGGAGGCAGAGAGTGACAATTTCCATGGTGAGTGGGTTGGAATGTCCTTCCCATTCCTGACATATGGCTCTTGGGCAGGCCCAGCTTGTCCTTTGCTCTTGGGTGGGTGGTCCCAGTATCCAGCTCAGCATGGGAAGAGGCAAAATCCCTCTCTTTTCCTTGGGAAGGGCAATAGTCCAGCGTGACCTGGGGAAAGGTCCCTGCAGGTCCAGCCCAGCCACAGGACAATGGTGTTTGCCTGGGATGAAGTCAGGAGCTGGAGCAGGCGGTGAGAACTGTGGGGAGCCTGGCAGGGCTCAGCCAGGTTTGGGCAGCCTTGCCAAGCCTTGGAGCCAGGAGGCTGGAAGCGTTTCCATGCTGTTGGTGACACTCATCGCCCTTTCCCAGCAGGATCTGTCTTTGTCCTGGTTCTGAAGCCATGAGCAAGATGCTCACTGCATCCTGCTGAACCTCTTCTCATGCCCATGAAGAAAACCCTTTCTCCTGCCTGGAATCACTGGGACAAAACCTCAGGTGGCTGAGGAAGGAGCTGTGCCCTTCAGCCAGTGCCTCGAGGGTCGGGCTTCGCTGCTCTGCCCTTTGCTGGGATTAAAGCAGCACTTCCCTGTGGCTTCCTGGCTCCCCAAAAAGCCAGGTCACACCAGGGATGTGACAGATTGGCCACTGACCTGGAAGGATATCAAATGGAAGGATTTAGCTTCTGGAGGGGGACTGTCCAAGGGACTCATGGGTGCAGAACCAAAAAAGCTTTCCAAATACCAATGCTGTCTGTTCTGCTGCTCCTCAGAGGGAGGAACTGGAGTGAAAGAGCACCTGACAGCAAAATGCTCCACGACTATTTCCCAGAATTCCCATTCCCAGCCTCTTTGAGGGAGTGTTTGACCATCTTTCAAGATGTTTTCTAGTTCACTGGTGTCATCTGTGAACAGGTTTTCTTGCCCTGCCCTCTGAGATTTGGCCCATGACCAGAAGTTTGCTTACCCCTTTTATACTCCAGATCTTTGAATCCCTGACAACTGGCCAGCTCAGGGAAGTGGAAAAATCTTTTCTTTTAAATCTTTCCAGCAATATTGACAAATCAGAATGCTCATGGGATCAGGAAAAAACAGTTTTACCTGTAGGAAACCAAAAGGTAAAATGTCAAGCTAAAAAAGTGGAATTTGACAGAACTTAAAATAATATTTTTATGTCGTTATTGTTTTTGTCTTTTCAGGCTGAGAGAGATTTCCTGCTTGTGAGCTGAAAGGCAAAGATTTTTTCCCAGCTCCACTAGTGGCACCTTCTGCTGTCAGAATTGATGGTTCAGATTATCAAGATACTTCAGGCTTCAATACTTATGCTCCCTTAATTGAGATATTACAGATACGATGGATTTTTTTTTTAGTACATCCTTTGCTTTTTGTTGTTTTCCATGGTTCAGTGGTTGCTTCTGTGGGTGAACTTAGAGTTCTACCCAGAAGGTAAACAGAAATCCTTAAATAAATAAAAAAAAATGTAATAAAGCGAGTTTAAATATAAATCTGTCAAAATCAGACACTTCTTTCTCTGCAGCAGCATTGAAGGGAAACAATCGATTGCCAGGATCTGCATCCAGAGAGGGAAGCAAGGGAGCCAGGGGGAATATCCTCCCTGTGGCTGTCAGGGTGGGGTCAGCAGCCCAGGGGCTGGGTGTCCATCACGGGTGTGGGGACAGATCCATGGACTGGGGAGAAAAACCACGTGGGGGAAGTCACAACTCGGCTGAGCTCTTGAACAAAAAGCCAGCAAGGTGAAATCCATGGATATCACCCCTGGGGGGAAAAAGGAATGTTCTTTTTGGCTGTTTGGCCCAAGCCTTTACTTGTCCCCCAAGTCAACTTAGTGGGAGATGCCCTCAGAAGATCCAGTTTCTCTGCTTCTGGGAGATGGGCACCTAAAGACACAGACAGCTTTTGGAATTCTTATCCTTGTTGAAAGTCATAGAAACTGTGTTTCCAACAAAAACTTGGCTCACTTTTGGTGGTCACTCAGTCCATAAAACACTGTGCTTCCCTTCTCCAGCTCTTCCCTTGTGAGCCTTCCCTTGCTTCCTCTTCTCCATAGGCACTCTGGCAGTCATTCCAAGTCATGGAACGTTGGGTTGTGGCTGAAGTATTTAAATCTTTTTTACCAAGGAAGAAAAAAAAAAATTCTTTTTGTTTCTCATGGAAAAGTTGAGACAAAAAATGGTTTTCATTAGAAATTCCCACGGGGAAGGAATAGCAGGAATCCTGTTCTCTGACTAACTCGTTTCAAACACTGAGGCAGAGTGAATCTTTTATAAGCTGTTTTAAAGGAGGGATTGTAAACAGAATTGTCCATGAAAATGGAGTGTGTCTTGCACATCCTAAAAAGTGCTGGGCTGTTGCTGTGCAGGAGCTGCTCCTGCTCCACCTCCTCTGATTAAACACCAACACACTGTGTTTAAGCAAAGCCTCCAGGCAGCTTTCCATATTCATAAGACAAGGGCTTTACCAGGAAAGGCAGCTTTTTGGGGGAATGTCAATATGAATATTACAGTCTCTCTGCTCCTTGTATTGTCCCCTAAATCGTCAGAGTGAAATTGTAGGAGATAATGTACAATTATGCTGTCACTGAAGTGTGTGGAGCCGTTTGCAGGAGCTTTGGAGAGAGATCCTTCTAGGAAAGGCAGGGCTGCCTGCTCCCACCTCTGCTGGGCTCCAAAGATGGGCTGAAATCTGCATTTCCCTCTGTGTGTGTGTGACACTGTCTGAGCCTCAGGAGTGATGTGCCCTCCCTGTCCTCTTCAGCCATGGAAGCATGGCAGATGTTGGGAGTGGAGCTTCCAGAGGAGCAAGAAAAGGAGATGTTGACAACTTTCAGGGATGACTCAGGATGACTCAGAGACAGTTTGTGCCATCCTAAGGACATGGAAACACATCTCCTGCTCATCTAGCTGGTATGGATTAGTTTTGTGTGGGTGGAGAGCTTGGGGAGCCCATCTTGCCTGGTTCCTCTTTGCCCAAGGACCAGATTTGGGGTGCAGTTTTGGGTGAAGGAGTTTCTGGGCTTGGGAGTGAGGGTCTGCACACTGCTGAGGTTTTGGAGAGGGCACCCTTCTCTCATCACCTGCCGGGTTTCTTGGTTTAAGTCGCTGATGAGTTCTGTAAAGGACTCTGTGGTGATGAAGTGGAGGTGACATTTTGCAGCCCTGGGGACAGACTCCTCTTGCCTCTTGTTCTTGTGAGTGATGTCCCCACTTAGGGGCAAATATTATTTTTCATTCCATTGATTATTAATTTCCCCCATGTAATATTTAAACGTGCTCAGTATTTAAATCCCGTGCTCTGGAATGGCCAGAGCTGGGGGAGCTGCTGAGCCTGGGGCAGCACTGACAAGAGTGGGAGAACATGGTGGTTTAGGTGCCCTGTTGGTGCTGGGATGGGTCAGCCCCCTCCTTGCCACTGGGAAGTGCAAGAGTCTGTCCTCTGAGCTGTCCCAGCTGGAACAAGGGTGGTTCTGGGGTGGCATTTGTTTAGGATCCCTATGGAGTTGCAGTAGGTGTCCCTTGCAGGGACTGTTGACCCACAAGGTCTCTTTCACCTCTTTATTCCCCTGCTCTGAGGAGATAAAATCCAGTTATGATTGACAGGGCCATTGCACAACAGCATCACACAAATTTGGGATGAAGCCCCTTCTCAGCTGTGCAGTGCCAGAGGGTTGGGAAGGCCTTGCAGAGAGGGGCTCCCCTGCCCCATGCCAGGCATGGTCAGGCTGCCTGGGGCTCAGCTCAACCTCGTTCTCTCCTTCTCCCGGGGCAGGGAGCTGATTTGCTCACTTGTGAGGTGCTGGGGGAAGGCTGGGCTCCAAACCCTGGCTTCTGGTGAGCCAAGACGAAGGAGCACAGAAGAGTGGTGGATAAGAAAAGCCTCCTGTTGCCAAGCAGAGCAGTTTTATTGCAAGTCTTAACGGTATTTATTGCGCTTTCCAAGAGCCCCAGAGCCAGATTTCGTGTAGTTCAGCTGTCACTAAAAGGCAAATGTACAGTTCTGGCCCTCCTGGCCTTGTTGACATCCTGGAAAATGAGATTCCTGAGCGGCAAAGAGCCAGCAGCAAACACCCCTCCCCAAAGTGTGCTGTCTTCAGACCCCAGAGCAAAACCTGGCACTTGGGGAGCTGTGCTTGGGTTCATTGGTACTGATCATCTGTCCAAATTCTTCCTCGCTTGTTCAGGCTGTGTCTGAGACCCACAAGGCTTGGCCTGAAAATCTCTTTTTCAATGGCATTGATCTCGTGGTAGCGAGCTGCTTCATTTAATTGTTCTCTCTTTGTTTCCCTGGGAGTTTTCACTCCTTCCCTGACACAAAAGCCTGTCCTTGCTGGTCAGAGTATCCCCAGGTGGGCTCTCCTGGCTGGCAGGGCTGGCTGTGGCTGGGGAACATCTCTGGGAAGGGCATGAGGAGAGGAGCATCCCCCTATCAGCCCTGTGGGCAGTGTGTCACAGAGCAGTCTTTGTGCTGACAGGAGAATAGAGGAACTCTAAATTGTGCCTTTTTCCCAAGGGATGTGGGACAAGGGGATGTCCAGGGAGCAGGCACGGCAAGCCTGGGACCGCTGCTGGGCATCAGGAGAAGCCTTTGCCTGGGAAAAAGTGTCTGCTTCTGTCTCCTGCCTTTCTCCTCCCCCCTCCCGTTCCCATTGAGATAATTAAATCAGAGGTTATGATTGCTGCTGGGGAAGGAGAAGTGTGGGACCGCCGTCCCTGGGTGGGGTCGTTGTCCCTTCCTTCCTCCCACAAATGCCACCTCTGAGCAGGCATCCGGCCTCGCTCCTCTTTCTGTTTAATTTCCGAATAAATAATCGCAGCGGCGGAGAATAAATCAGGCGGCTCTGGCTGCGCTGGCGCTTTGAGCCGGCTCGTTCCCGTCCCTTTATCCCGCCCGAGCCGTGCCTGGCAAAGCGTGCGGCATTCCTCCCTCTTCCCTTCCCTCCCCGGCCCATTGTCCGCCCAGCGCCGGCCTGCGGACCTGCCCCCTCCTTTAATTCCATGCTGCGGGACGCTGTCCCAGGCCACACAAGTGAAAGCATTCCCGAGGCTGGACAAGTTTCCCGAGGGAGGGCGGGCGGTGGGAACGGCGCAGGGGGGCCATTTGTTATTCTTTACGGACTCGGGCGACTGCACTCTTTGGGGGAAGGTTTCTCTGGGATGGTTTTGTGGTTTTCCTCCCATTCCTGTGCTATTGAAAGACGTTGGAAGCACAGGGGGTGTGTGTGTGTGTGTGTGTGTGTGTGTGTGTGTGGATGCATGACAGGGCTTTGGAGCAATCAGGTGTAGATTTATGGTCCTTTTCCCCCCAGAGCCAACAGGTATTGGAAAGATTCCCTGGTTCATATCAGTTAAAATCAGCGGCCAGGGCTGTTGTCCTGGGCACGTAGTGGTGTGGAGATGCTTTTTTCAATGCAGACGGGACTTCTGACAGCACTGGTCCACACAGGAACAAAACTTTTTCCTGATCCCACTACAGAGGCGAGAGCGGGGATCTGAGAATACCAGGAACAGCCTGGGATGCTGGAGGTTCCCTCAGGGATTTGCTGTATTTCTCAGCCTGCTGTTGATCTCTATTTTACCCGAAGCAGAGCTTGTCAGTGCCCAGCACCCCTCACACAGTGCCTGAGAAAGTACAGCTGGAGTAAGCTGCCAGCAGGGCCAGTCCAGGTGTCAGTCCTTTTCCAGCTGGATTTCCCCAAGGCCTGTTGGATGTGACCATTCAGTGCAGGTGCCACTTTACGCAGGAGACTTGTCAGACACACCTGACATCATCTCAGAGCAGCTGGGAGGGCAGTGAGGCTGTCCCTCCCACAGCAGAGGCTGTTTGCATCCTGCACCCCTTCCACGGGCAGTTCCCCGTGGCAGCTGCTGATCCAGCTTCTGGGCTTCCTGCACTGTGCCATGCTGTGCTGCTGTGTGCTGCTCATGCTTTAAATGCTTCTTCTGTAGCTGTGAGGTGGGAGCCAGAGTAGGAGAGAGGGGTGGCCACTCCCTGTGGAATGGAGGCAAATGGGAATTTGTGTGTCTGCACTCCCGGGGTGCTCCTGCCAATGCTGGGGTGTTACTGCAGCACCAAATGCATGGAGAAATAAATAGGATTGGGAGAAATAAATAGGATTTGTCCAAGAGAGATGGAGGGGGACTTCTGGCAAAGATGTGAAGTGGCAGGTGAAGGGGGGATGGCTGAAAAGGGCAGGATTGGGTGGGATATTGGCAAGGAACCCTGTGAGGGTGGGCAGGCCCTGGCACAGGGTGCCCAGAGAAGCTGTGGCTGTCCCTGGATCCCTGGCAGTGCCCAAGACCAGGTTGGATGAGGCATGGAACAACCTGGGATAGCTGAAAGTCCTGAAGGTCCCTTCCAACCCAAACCATTATCAAATTCCATGATTTGGGAGCTGGAAAGGGATTGTGATTGTGTAAGGCCATGTGACACTTGGCCAGATGTGTGCTGCTGGCTGCCCTTCCTCAGACCAGCCATGCCCTGTGGGGCATCCTTTAATGAACAGGTGATTGCTCCAAGTGCTGTAGAAGGTATGGAACAGAGCCAGGAAAAGAACCCTGGGCCAAGGGAAAGGGCACATGGAGAGTTTTGCACCAACACTCGTCCACCCCTGATGAGGGATATTCAGATATTGGAGGAGAGGTCACAACAGCAAAAAGAAGTATTTGCTCTGGGAACACCTCTGCTCATGAGCACTCAGGAGCCAATCCCAGCAAGGAGCTGGTCTCTCCGAAACCTGGGCATGCTCCTGCAGCTGGGCCCCAGCCACCTGCCAGGCTGGAATGGCAGGCTGGGGATGATACAGTCTGACAGTGGGTTTGTGGCTCAAACCCTCCTGGGACCTCAACAGAGCAGCTCCTTGCACCTCACCCAGGAGAAGGGGAGAAATACTTGTCTCTAATCTCTATTCCTACTCCAGGGCTTTGCATCTAATTTTGCAGTTCTGTATAAAATTTGATATTGCTGGATGGTGTTCTCTGGGAGTTGCATCTAAATCTAGAAACACTCTGCAAAAACACTCTGCATAAATTTCTTTCTTTTAATTATTTTTTTTTAACCCTGAGCCAATCAGTTTTGGGTGAAGTTCTGGGCCACATTAGACTTCAGCTTCAGGAAACAGAAGAAATGCATGATGTCATCAACTGTGTGCCGTCACATGCTCTTGAAATGCCATCAGACTTGCTAAATATTCAGTGTATATTTTCTGTCTCAACAGACTGTGTTGGCTGAAACTGCTTATGCAAATGAAAAGCTGTACCTCTTCAATAGATTGTTAGGAGCTGATCCTGAATAATTGGGGTTGAACGGAGCAGTAGGTGGGAGAAGTCAGCAGAGGCAATAATTAATCAAGTGGCTTCTTGTCTGGGCTGGCTGTGGATCCCAGAAAACCCTCTTTGAAGACAGGACAGGCTCCGTGGAGCCTGATGTTCCTTCCCAACCATTGCAAATGCCTTGCAGGAGCCCGAGTTATGCAAAAACCCTTTTTTAGATTTTGCCCAGCAACTCCCAAGGGAAGCCTGTTAGAAAGTCTCAGCATGTGTTTCTAAACTCCAGCTTATATTAATTCCCAGCTGCTTTGTTCATCGACTGGAATGGCTCCTTTTCCCCCTATTTTCCTCCCTCCCTTTTTCCTTCTCCAGCCCTCCATGCATTTCCAGACCCCAGCCATGTCACTTCTTGGCTTTTGTTTTGCTGGACTAAGTGAGACTTTTCATCTCCCCTCAAAAGGCAAAGCTGTTTCTTGAAACACCCTCTATTTTTCCAGGTCTTTTTGATCTGGAGTGGACCCAGTCTCCCAAATCAGAGCTTTGAAAGATGACAGTGCCCTTTCCATGGAGATGTTGGATGCTGGGAGCGAGAGCAAGGAGCCCACATTCCAACCACCAGCCCCAGAGGGAAGCACAGCACTGCCAGAAACAAGAAGCAAGGAACTCACTTCACACTGAGGCAAGTCTCTGATAAAGGAAGACTTTTTCCTGTTGTAAAATGGGATATATCCAAAAAACCCCATAGAATTGATTCATCTGGGTGACTGTTAAGAGTTAATCGATAAAATAACAGTTTCCACCTTTTTATGAGAAATTAACTGATTAGAAACTTGATTAATGGGATGATTTTTCATGAGTGTAATTAAAGCACTGCATGGCTTCTCGTGTAATTGATATTTAATGCCTACATGGAAAGCTGCTTTTCTATAAGGAACAGTGTTGGGTTGTAATTTTTTTCAATTAAGCACCTGTGGGTTTGGCAGAGGAGAGGCCGGGGGGCTCATCAGCAATGGGGAAGGAGGGAGGAGAGGATGGGATGCAACTGGTCAGGACATTCCAAGAGAAATGGGAAAATTTCCATGTTTCAGAGCCATGCACGGGTCAGACAGATGGATTGGAGTCTATAAGCAGGAGAGTCAGTGGGTTTTCTTCTGAGAACAGAGGTGTGATGAGTCTAAGCTTCAAAGAACCAACAGAAAATCCAGAAACAGCACCCCAACTTCCCTGGAGGGTGATAGGAGAGCAGGGAGTCCTCCCTCCAGTATCCCTCTGACACTTGGTGAGGAGTTCAAGGTGATGCTTCTTCTCCTGTTCTGTCCCAGGTCTGGCATTGAGGAGGCCTCCTCAGCTGGGGGTGCTACCTTTGTGTGTGCTTGTCCAGGAAGAACTTCCCTCATGGGCTTTGTCTGTAAAATCTTGGACTCTTTCCCAATAGAGGCAGTGAAGCCTCAGCAAAGATGGATGATTTTTCTGGAAGATCTGCTCCAACCCACTGGGAAAGAGTATCCATCTTGTGCTCCCAGTGCATCAGAATCCATAATTTCTGTGGTCTTCCTTGGCCTTGAGGTCCCTTAACTCTCCAGCTAAAATGAATGTTGGATGTCACAGAATCCCAGAATGGGTGAGGCTGGAAGGGACCACAGTGGGTCCTGTCGTCCTGGAATATCCTCAGTGAGGGAGACTCCCCACTCTCTCTGGACAATCTGTTCAGTGCTCAGTTGCTGCACAGGAAAAATTCTTCCTCCTCTTCATCTGAAGCTTCCTGGGCATCAGTTTGTGCTCCTTGCCTCTTGTCCTTGTGTCCCACTCCCTTTGCCTTGTGGCTTCTCTGGCAGTGCTTGTGGCCTGTGATCATGTGAAAAAGACATGGTCCAAAATCTGGGACAGGCTCTGTGCCAATTTTAGCAGTTTTTTGGCAACAATGAAGGATGTGAAGAGATGTGATGAAGGTACAGAGCACTGCCAAGTGTCCACACACACAGTTTTAGGCTGTAGCTCATACTGAGTTATTTGATCTTAGACGTTCCAGTGCCTGAAGGAGCTGACAAGAAAAATGGAGAGACTGTTTACAAGAGCCTGGAGTACCAGAACATGGGGAATGGCTTCTCACTGCCAGGGGTAGGTTTAGACTGGATGGTGGGAAGGAATTCTTCCCTGTGAGGGAGGTGAGGCCCTGGCACAGGGTGCCCAGAGAAGCTGTGGCTGCCCCTGGATCCCTAGAAGTGTTCCAGGCCAGGTTGGACAGGGCTTGGAGCTCCCTGGGATAGTGGAAGGTGTCCCTGCCCATGGCAGGGGGGGGAATGAGATGAACTTTAAGGTCCCTTCCAATCCAGGCCATTCCATGATCCTCTGACATCCTGTATGCATCTCCTCCACTGAAGAGAAGATGTTTGGTTCTGCCCATCATGTCCTCTGTCCCTTTTAATTAGCAGCATTAATCCAGATTTCCTTCCCTGACAGAGGTTCCAGCCCTCCCTGCAGGGAAGCTGTGAGGGATCACACCAGTGGATGAGCCTGAGGCTCACTCCTCTGGAAAAACAACTCCAAATGTCCTCCCATCCCAGATTTTGTCTGTGTGTTGGGCAGCACGGGCAGCAGCTGTGCTGTGAGATCGGGAACCTGCCACTGATACATTATGAACATTTTGTTTTGTTTTCCTTTTCCTTGGAGCGAGAGTAGTTGGAAGGTGGAAGGATGGTGCTAAACTGTGTTTCTTGAGCGTCTGTTGAATTACAACATGTCTGAGTGACCTCCCTGAAGAGTCAGACAAGCCTTGGCACAACATCATAACTCTGAGGCACTCAGAAATGCACACAAACACTCTGGTGCACCGGCAGGAATTCCAGACCTCACATGCTGGGTGATGGATGCTGCTGGGGGGCCCAGCAGCTGCCCACCTCCACAGGAGAAGGCCTTTCCTCTTTTGTCCGGGAGCAGAATGTTAATGAACTCCTCTGGAATGGCAGAGGGATCAGCGGTGGGTTTTAAAGCTGATAGCCCTGATTGCTTCTGAGAGAGATGCTCTGGAAATCCTTGATGGCCCAGGCCACTCTGCAGCCTCTCTTTGCCTTGCAGTCAGACAAACAGCAAGAAAGCTTCAGCACAGAAAGTTTGCTTGTCATTTTTAGTCTAAAGCAATGGAATGTGTGGGATATGCCAAATCTGCTCTGTTAGGATTCCATTAAATCCTTTTTTTTTTCCTATTTATTTTAAGCTGAGCGTGCATACAAATTTTTATTTTCTCTAATTGTAAACGAGAAATGTTTTGGCTTCAGATGACATTCTTTACAAAGTAAGCTCCACCAAACAAACACTTTTGTCCTGAAGTATCATCTCTGAGTGCTGAATTCTTGTTTTGGTAGAAAATATTTCCTTGTCTCACTGCAAGCTTGGAGATGGAAGAATTTTTGAGGGTTGTGGTGTATGGTTCAAATCCCAAAATGTCTGTTTCTGGGAAAGGGTGGAGCCTCCTGGTATTTCTGCAGCTCTTTCTATGGGGAGGGAAGCTTTCCGTTGTAATTATGTTGTGCTGTTTACCCTGGTGTGAGCACAGTGAAAGACCCCAGGGAGAAACAGTCCCCTTGGACTGAAATTAGGTCTCATCTCAAAGTATAAGTTAAAATCGTGGCAAATTTAATTTGGGCACAACTGCAATGATTTTGTTCCATTCACTATCCCTCCCTGGCTGGCACTGCTACAAGAGCTCACTGTTACTGGCGGAGAGACCACTTCCACATCCCAGAGTTTGCTCCTCAATCTTATTTGGATAGCTGGCAGATGGACAGGCTGCCACTGCCTCTCTCTGCGTGGCTGGCATCAGAAGAGTCTCAGTGCTCCTTACTCTGACTCTGTGCTCAGACCAGAGCAGGCTTTGAAATGGGTCGGGATCCCACAGTTAGTTTGCCAAAGCTTGGCTTGGGATGGCTGCTTTGCAAGGGAGAAACTGGCTGAAAGGGCCACCAGTGTAACCCCAGTTGTGTGGAAATGTCCCCTGTAAAGCAGCCTGTGGCAGTGTGTGTGCAGCTGCCAGGATCTGGGGGCTCGTGTCGGGAGAAACCCTCGCTGTGGATGGAGAGTGTTACTGGTACCAGCCCTCGCCAGTTATCCATCAACTGCTGATGAGAAACAGGTTCAGTGATCTCCCTGAAATAATTCCTGAGGGCTTGTGGCTCCCACAGAAACTGGGGATGGTGCAGGCAGACTGTGCCTCACCAGATGTGGGAGGAGGAGGCTGAGCTGGCTGTCTCAGCTGCTGCTCCTCTTATTTATTGATGTGGCGTCCTTGGGAATGTGGGTCTCCTTGGGAATGTGGCTCTCCTTGCTGCTGGAAGACAGGGAGTCATTAAAGTCTTTTGAAGGAGAGCAGGAGAAACTGGAGAGCTCATGGAGCTGGGCTCAGAATTGATCTCCAAGATGTGGTTTGCAATCCTTGCAGTGAGCTCCTGTGTCTGTTGCTTACCTTGATCAAAGTCTTCCAGGGTTTTTCCCTCATTTTTGGGTTTAGTCCATGGACAGGAGCGTTCTGATCCAAAGTCCAGATGTTGGAAAGCAAATGTCTTGCACTGAGATGGCCCAGAGGGCTCGTGCAGGTGCTTGAATGACTACTCTGTGATTAATTGCCACGAGCCCCTCTGTGCGTCTCTTCCTGTTTCCACGGCGAGGTTATTCCACAGGAGGTTGTTTGGCTCCATCGGCTGGCAGGTGGTCGTGGCTGAGCTGTGGGTGCCTTTGATCCAGTAAAACCTCTGTGTGTTTGCTCTGCTACCATTTCTCGAGGGCCAGCTCAGAACAGTTTGGGCACATCTCGAGTTTTCCTTGGGGGAATGTGGCAGGGACAGGACAGGCTGCCCGGCCCCACGCTTCCAGCACAGCCACGCTCGCTCGTGCTCTGGCATCCAGCAGGGAATTTCTCACTGATCACAATGCAGCGCGAGGGAAGAATAAATTAATTACAAAGATTTTTAAAAAGTCCAACTACTTTTCATTTTCCAAAGTGCCATTTTCTTGGCTATTCCTCCAAATTATCGTCTCGTTGGATTTCTTCTGTTTCCTCGACGCTGTTGTTGTTCTGTGGATCCCACGTCACTCAGCAAACGTCTCCCATCTCCTTCCAGCCAACTTGCACAATACATTACAATTACACAATTATGCTGTTGTAATCAAATAATTAAGTTGCACATTAAACACGCATTAGAGCTCACAAAGGAAGGAGCTTCAGACATGGGCATGGAACAGGAGGGAGTGAGCCAGGCAGAATTGGTGCTAATTGCATCTTGCTTTCAATGACTCAGGGACTCCAGGTTTTTGGTCTCAGACAGCAAAATGGCAGTGGACTGAGGCTGCTGAGGTTTAAATAAGCAGGCAGGTTTAGTGAGTGGCTTCCCTGTGGAGAGAAACAAGATTTGGTGACCAAACACACCCACAAAGAAAAAGGGAATAATTTGGAAGCCTGTTGGATTCCAGTCTATTGAAATCCACTTTAATTAGAGCTCATGATGAGCTCTCCCAGGAAAAGGAGGACACCTCTCCCTCACCAGGGTGGGATTCAGCTGGTCTGGCAGGAGAAGGCTGTGAAGTCTTTGGGATATCGTTATTTTAGCTGTGGTAGTGGAGGAGTGAGTGAATTGGTGGATCACTCATAGGTGTGGGTGTTTTCTGCTTTTTTTTTGTTTGTTGATAGAGGAAAAATAACACTGAAGAGACCCAGATCAGTTCTGGCCTCATCCTGACTCTAATTTGATCCCACTCAGAGCCTTGTGGCAGGGGGCAGTTGGGATCCTCCATTCAGGGTAGATCCAAGAGGCAAAAGCTGTGGTGTTAATGCTCCTAAATCAAACCCTTCAGGATGAGATCTAGAACAAAAGAGAGCCCTGTGCTGGTCATGCCACGACTAAACAGCAGGAATCTGCTTTTTTCAAACAGATTTGGGTGAAGTTTTCAAAGGATTCTGTGTGAGTATTGCACAAAACCATGCTTTTGAGGTCTGCCATAGCTGGGAAGTGGCAGAAGGAGCTGAGGCAAAACCTCCCACCAGGTTTCAGAAGTGGGCTGGAGAACAACCTGTAGACTTCAGCTGCATTTCTGCAGCAGTGACTGCAGTCTAGGGAAACTAGAGATCAAATCTGAGCAGAAATTGCAGGCAGGGAGGAAGGACTCTGGAGAATGAGAGCAAATGTGTGCCCAGTTTGATATGACAAGTTAAAGGCGTCTGAGTGGTCGGTCTTTGCAAGTAGGATCACAGTTCCTTCCTAAAAACTTTGGTTATTAAGCTTCTAAGAATTTCATTTTGAATGGGAACTTTATTCTTGTAATTAAAAGCCAATGTTTGTGCTCAGTAATTGCACAGAGGGGAGAAGGAACATCCTCTGCTGCATGAATCAGCACTGGAAGGGGAAGAGTGTTTATAAATCAGGAACCAGCAAGTTGCAGCAGCCTGGGAGGCTTCCTAATTCCAGTGACCTATGGGATGATGTGTCTTTGGCCTCTCGGGAAACCCAGGTGGCTGAGGGCAGCAGGAGCCAGTGGGGAAGTGAGGAGATCAGCTGAGGTCCATCAGGCCACTTGTCACTCTCTGGAACCGCTCCCATCACTCTGCACCAGCTGTTCAGGGAATGTGGGGTATGTGCAGGGCTTTCCTGGGATTCCCACCATGCCACTGTTGTGTCCTACTGCCTGTTCTAGAGTCCTGCTGGAGCTGTGGTCCCTCTCCTTGCCCCCACACAAACTGTGCCCATCCCAGGTAATGACGTGGGAAAAGGTCACAGCAGCATCTCCGCTCTGGGGCTTGGGAACACAGAAACTCCAGCCACACTTTGGCACCATAGTCTTCCCTAAAAATGAGAAGAAAACCCAGCCCTGCAGAATCTTCATAAATCCCTGCTTTGAGCACACATATTCATGCTTAAAAAAAAAATAAAAAAAAAAAAAATTGCTGAGCTTTAGGAAAAAAGCTCTTTGATGTATTAAATCTGATTGACTGGTTTCCTGGAGCATGTATAGACTTCACACAATGCAAATGGTGTTGATTAGATAAGATGGTGTTTAAAAGGAAAAAAGCCCAGCCATAGAAAGAAGATGCAATTAGATTAGCAGATCCAAGGCTGTAAGTGCAGATCGAATGAGCTATAAACAATTTAAGGCTTGGGAGAAGGCCAGTGTTGCTGAGTGTTCACTTCTAGTCCAGTGTACTGGTTCTCTAATCCAAGAGGAGAGAGCAAGGAAGAAGAGGAAAAAATTCTGGGAAGGGTGATTTTTACACTGAGACCTCAACAGGTTGTCTTCAAAGATTTCTGAACATCTCTGCATCCACCTAATATTGTATATATACTTTAAAACCCAGATATATCTGTATATAGCCACTGAAACCCCAGAGCTGTGTGTTTATTCAGCCCTTCTACCCCTCTTGGCTGTTTGTGTGTGCATCTGTCTTGTCTAAATCTTGTTCTTGTGTCCACATCCAGGTGAACTGCAGGAGATCCCAAGTGAACCACCAAGGCACCTCTTGCTCTTGCACCTTGAATGTGGCTTTAAAAGCAACACTCCCAATCACTGCTCATTGGGGTTTTCTTTTGCATGCAATCAATGGAGTCTCCTTAAGAATTTCTGAGTTTTTCTAGATGCATGAATTCATTGCTTGGGTCCTTTGAGCTTTGCTGGCTGGAGAGGGATGCTGGAGGCTCATGTGAGTATTCCTGTTTTCCTGCAGCAATGCTTCTGGGAGTCGAGTGTTTATGTAACTCCTATTAAAGGAAAAAGGGATTCTGAGGAGAAAGAAAGAAGAAAACCCAGGGAGCTGAAGTTGGATTTACTCTGAGGTTATGAAATCAGACCAAGTACCCATCTCCAGTGATGGGACTGAATTCCCACGAGGTGACTGTGGAGATGTCCTTGGGGGCAGATCTTCATGTCCCTGCTGTCCAAAATGTTCATGAACTTCCTTTCAGAGAGAAAAATCCCCAGAAAACAGTAAATAATTGTCTGATACATGGAACCAGGGACACTCACTCTCTTCTGGGGATGGTTTTGGCTTTTATTTAACAGCACCTACAAATCTGAAATACCAGAACCCTTTGCAGAGGGGAATTTCTGGTTGCCTGAATGGTTTTGATCCCCTCTGTAAATCTGTGTGGAGAGACATTTTTCTCACTGTTCTTTATTTCCTACCCTGATTTCCAACCTGCCTTCTCATTTGTTTTATGTCCCTGTCCTCCACTGCAGGATGGCATCACCTCCTAATATAGCGGAGTCTGCCAATTCTGTTATTTGTGCTTTACTTCTTTTTCCAGCTCGTTAATGAAGAGGTGACAACAGATGGGTCTGGGAGTGATCTCTGCTGAGCCCACCAGGCACATCTCCCCTTCCTGACATGCTGCTGTTTGTCTCTTTGCCTGCTTTATGGTTCCCTTCTCCCTTCTTGAAGCACACCCTTTTCTCATGTCCAAGTCAATTTGAACAGAGCATCAGAGTGCTCTTTCCTGGGGTGCTGGGCCAAATGTGTTTCTAAAGCTGAAATACAGTTTTCTGCTTCAGCTGGATGGAAGAATGGAGCATGTTGGTCCAGGTAGGGGCTGAAAAATCAGTGTTCTGATTATTTCAGGCCACGTTTGTTGTTGAGGATGGCTCAGCCTTGTCCCCATGCTGGTGGTCTCTGCTCTCAGCAGGGGCACTGGCTGCAGCTCTGGAGCCACAAGCAGCTGGTGAGGTTTGACAGGGACAGCAGGCATGCTCCTCAGTGTCCCCCTTGCAGGGAGTGGCTGTCCCAGGGGAGTGGCAGGCAAGGAACCTCTGTGTCCCACAGATAGAAGCTACAGCAGGGAGGAACTGAAGGTCTTGGAGCAAACAAAGCTAAGAGGAAATGTTCTAACACAGTTCATCCACCCATCATATCCCAGCTGAGAACTTCACCCTTTGAGGGACTGGTCTGTGACCCCCCCTTGGCTTGAGAGGCCCTTTGGGATGTTGGTTGCCACCAGCAAGGTGAGAACATGGCAATAAATTTCATAGACAGGTCTCAAATAGAAGTGTGGCTTGGCTTTCCACCCCTCCCTTGGCTGGGACAAAGCTTGGGCACAGGGAGGAAGCCTTTGTCTGTCCCTCCTCGGGGCCAGCAGGATGTCCCAGCGTGGCTGTGCTCCAGAACAGCCTCTGCTTGTACTCTGGCAGAGCCAGGATTTACCTTATGGCATCTGATGATTTCCCCTCCTCCCTAATTGGTTCCGTTAATTTATCGTGGACAAGAGCTTGTTCTGCCAAGTGCTAATTGCAAAGGTTATTGTTTCTGCCCTTTTCAGAGCACGGCAGGAAACCCTTCAATTCCATCACATGGAAAACAAAACAAAAAAAAGCCAAAAGTTTTTGGGCAGGGTGTGCACCCATCATCCCATGCGGTGTTTGTGCCACAGAGCATGGGCTGCCACGTCCTTCCCTTTGCAGGGAATGGCATGGGGGCTTGGGTTCCTCCTTGCCATCATGAAACGTGCCCTGTGTCACAGCTGTCCTTCATCCTCTGACCTGTTCAGGCCCGGGTTTGGGAGGTAGGATGGGTGCATCCCAGAGGCTGGAAGCTGGTGAAATGATGCCATTCCCCGTGTGGCAATTCTTCCTGTCCTCAACATTTTTCCAAGGAGCAAGCCTGGGCTGACACAATGTGGCGGCACCTTGTCCCCCACTGAGGTTTCTTGTGGTGTCTGATGCTGCCTTCTCCACTGAATCACTGCTGTTCCCAGGTTATCTGAGCTGGCTGTAGCCCATCCTTCCCCCTGGTGAAGGGAGCCAGGCACTCTGGGATCTGGAAGGGCTAAAGAAGTTGGGTACCTTGGGTGAAGTGGGATGTGTCAAAGCCAAGCTTTATTCTAGCATGGGAAGGGAGGAACAGTTACTGCTCAGCCATTTGCTGCCAGGGCTTCAGCATCTGCCTGGATTAATCTGGATTTCATGGTGGCAGCAGCCATTTAGCCCAAGTGCCTAGCATTACACTTCTGGTGGATTTTGGAAGTGAAAGCCCAGGGTCTTTCAGGGGGGTTTCTGCCGAGCTGTAAAGCTCATCCTGGTTCTCCACGCTGCTGGAAAACGTGGTGGACATCTTCCTCCTTCGTGGGGCCATAGGTGTTCCTGCCACACCTGTGAGCATCCTTTCCCTGTGCTTTCCACAGCCCCTGTCCCCTGGGGCTCTGTATTTGCTCTTCCAGGCTTTGTTCCCACCGCAGGGTTTACTCTGGCTCGTTTCCTCTTTATCTCGTATCATGGCTGGTGTTTGTTTTTGTTCAGCAGCTCAGAAGCTTTTGGAAGTGAGTGTTTATAAACAGAGGGACCATATTTGGATCCAGCAGCAGACTCCAGGGGTATTTTACACAGATTATGGGAATGACTTTGTGATGTTTATTCCCTGCCCTCTGGCCCAGTATCCTTCTTGTTCAGTTTTTTCCACAAAGCTCGAGCTTTCCCCTTCTCTTCAGCTCTCCGTGGTCTCACTCCCAGCAGGCACCCAAGGTGAGGTGAACCACCCCTCACTGGGCAGATATGCACAGACTAACAGATTAATGACAGATATTTCATTCTGTTCCAGTCTCGTCTAATGAAACATGATAAATGTTTTATCCTAAGTTTTACCAGCATTCTGTTTCCCCTATACAGAAAGTCTGGCTGGCACCTGTGGGCAGCGCTTGCATGTGAAAGAAGCACCATTAAAACCTAGATTTCAGGGAAGCAGTGCATATATCAAATTTAAAGGCGCTTTTGAGCTTAAGATATAAAGGCAAATTACATTTTATCGTGTGACTTTAATGGCTGAGGAGCTTTGCAGGCAGCGAGGTGGCTGGTGGCAGCTCAGGCAGTATGTAGGACACCGTGCCAGCCATATGTGTCGCCATATCTCACACACAGCCTTGCAAGTCACTGCTTTTTATTGAAGGCAGGAATTTGCCAGGATGTCAAGGCTGTCTTCTGCACTTTTGAAGAAGTGCCATGCTGTCTGTAATCCCCAAAGGCTGGTGACAGGAGGGCAGCAGGCACTGCCCCACCAGGTATCTCCTGTCCTCTGTGCCCCGTGTGGGGGAACCGAGGCTGGGCTCCACTTCAGCACGTGCCCTTTTCTCCCCCATAATGAAGAGTCACTTTTTATTCCTGTGTGCCAGGCTTCTTTCCTTCTGCCTTCATCCTCATGCTTTCCATCTGTCCTTCTGCCTAGCCATCCTTCCTCACGAATTCACATATCTTTCCTTCCCCAGTTTTGGCTGAGCCTCCCTGTCTTTGTGTTGGGTGCTTTGTGAAGGCTCATGCTAATTAATACCTGGCCAGGATGAAAGCCTGACCTCTTGCAGGACCAAATGATGCAGCATTTTTTTTTCACGTTGTTGGCCGGAGGACAGACTCCACGGATGTGTATCTCCCAGATATCCCAGGGCTTTTCCTGGGGCTCAGTCTGTGCCCTGAAAGCTGCTTGAAGGAGAAAGACAGCTCCATGTGGTGCATTAAATGGGTGTTGTTTCACATGCCTCAAACCGAGCGAGAATGCTGGTAGTGAAAAAGTCCAATCACAAAGGAATCTTTCTTGGTTATTCAATTTGTGCAATATCTTATTAGAGGGGAAAACCAACTGTTATCTGCCCAGGAAAGGTTAATATAATAATAAGCAGATACTGACTTCTATTGAGATGAACATGATGATTTATTGACCCAAGAGGCAAATATGCAGTGAAGCAAAGCCAGGGTCAATATTCACCAGGAGGAGAATAAATTCTTGCCTTTTCTACAATGGCGAGACCACACACATTGGTATCACCAAAACACAGTGGTGTTGGTAGTTGCTTCTTCAGTGAGACAGCTAAATGTGGTAGACTTCCAACAGGTATTTCACCTTGTTTCTTTAGAAAAAATGTCAATTTAGAGCCGTTCCCTTCGGATGTTTTTGTCCTTCAAAACACTTTATGAAGTATTTAAAAGTACTTTTCGTAAAAACCAACCGAACAATAAAAGCAACTCCCAAGGGCTGCAGTAGTGCTGGATTGCCAGATGTATTTCTTGAATAAATGATGTAATTTTATTGCATTTTATTTTGCTTTATTGGAGAAATGCTCTGCTTTCAGCTTCTAAACCTGGCAACTCCCAGCCCGATCAGAGACGTTTCTGCACACGTTTTCATTTTGATTGCAAGCCCGTTTGTCATTTCTGAAATGCCTCAACTCGGAAATGTCAAGCATCTCTTGTAGTCAGCACGGAGAAAGGCAGCTCGGAATGCTGGCACCTGCTGCAGGGAGCAGCATCCTGCTGCAATGGACCACACGGACGTGGGAGATTCTCGGGAGCAGGGAGGTGCAGCACGTGGGGGTAACTGGGGCTTGCTTGGGCTGTGGTGGGCATCACCCTCTACAAGGAGTGTTTGGTGAGTTCTCTGCTCTGCCAGAGCTGGTGGTGCCCAAAACCTGATCCTGGGAGATGGCCCCTGTCAGCTGCTCGTCCTGGGTGAGAAACACAAATCCCTGTCTTGTAACGTGCCAAGGGCTCGTTCCACGGGGATGGGCATGGCAGGAATTGTGAACACACCTGATGGGAGGAGGGAGAGGAATTGTACTGCTCCAACTTGAGCAAAGTGACATGAACAGGGATATTATTTTAGAAAGTTTATCTCTTTTGTATCTATGGTGACAAGATCTTTATCGGGGTAAGACAGACTCCCGGGCTGTCTGCTCGTTGTTATCTCAGGGTAGGATGACAGTCTAAGTGTCACGTCTAGAAATGTTATCTCTCCTTTATTATTTCACATGTGAGGGGCTAACTGGAGTGTTATCAGGGTGTTTACAATCAAAACACGTGCAGCTCAAGTGATAAAAGGGAAAACAGACATCTGATCTCCAAGGATATGAAGACAATGCAGCCTTGAGCAGGAGGAGATGGATCTTATTATTGAAAATGGTTTGGCAGGCTGGGAATGGACAAACAAATTCAGATCATAAGCTTGAGAGATGGGCTGAGGGAGAGGTTCACACTCAAACTCCTGCAGAAAATGGAAAAGTGATTGTATCAACAGCAGTCTTGTCTAAGAGAGAAATATTTTCCAACAAAACTTTTATGATTTTTTTTTCTTTCTGTACTCTCTTCTCACTTGGAATGTGATGTGGAAAGCTGTCAGGACCAGCGAGTGGAATAGAGTTGCTTTAAGCCAGTCAGGATCTGAGGAAGCTTAGCCAGGCTTGGAGGGAGGAGAGCAGAGAACTGCCAAGGCCACCGCTCAGGGAGTTCATTTCGATTAATTCCTTATCTTGCCTGGGTCAGTGCTGCGTTAATTTAGAGAGTGCACAGACACAGGGTTAGTGGTGACCATAAACCTTATCTGTGATCTCTTTAGGGGCAGGGAAGCTAAATCCCTAAAGGGCTTAGGAATCTGACCCCGGGATGCTTCTGCTGCTGGTAATGGAGAGCAGCTCAAAGACGTCCCAGACATCAGATCCTCATTAACCTATGGCGGGAGCAAAGCAGGTGCCAAAGGGTGTCAGGTTGTTTATCTCACACAAATAATCCTCAGTAATTAAAAATGGGGTTGTGCAAAGCTCCATCCAAATCCAGGCCTGACTCCTGGACGTTGCTGTGCTCTTGGCTGGGCTGCCTGGGTTTCCCTGGTGTTGTAGAGGATAGGGCGGGCACATCCCATGTCTTCCTTCCTCTCGATGCCAACGTTCTCCAAGCCAAGCTTTGTGGCTCCTATGCCACAAAAAAAGATGATCTTCCATCATCTTTCCTCTCATGTTTGTCTGTCCCGTGAGGGGATGGCACGCAGAGGTTTGTATCCTCATGTGGAGAATGAGCAGAGGGCCTGTGGTGGCCTCTGAGCCAGGAGGGGACCCAAGCTGGAGCACGAATTCCAGCACCAAGGTCCCCTCTCTCCTTCAGGAAGGAGATGGGGAAGGTAGAGGGGATGTAGATGTGGGCTGGGCATTGTGAGGGCTAGTGGAGGATGAAAATGGTGGGATCCTAGTAACATCTGAGCATCTCTGTTGGCCTGGCTAAAAGTGGGAGGTAAATTCCTGGTAAGTAATTACCAGTAAATTCCTGGTAAGGGGAGGGAATGAATATGAACTTGTGGGCAGCGTTATTGTGCCTGGGCCTGTCTGCTTAACTCCATATTCCTCTTGCTCTGAGGACCTCCTAAATCAGCCCATTTTCAACCTGAGTGACTCTCACATCCCTCTAAGGACTGACACCACAGGGAGCCCTTCCTCACCTGGGGGAAAACCAGGCAGCAGCTCCTCTGCCTCGTTTATGAGAAACAATCTCTGGTGGTGGTTTTCTTGTGTGAAACCCCAGCTTTGGAGGGCCCCTGGGGCCACTTTGTACAGTGACAGTGACCCACTGCTCCCTCCTGCCCTTCATCTCTCACACCTTTAATTGCACCTGTGTTTCTGGAGCGGATGGAATTCATTATCCAGCAAACAATGTCCTTTGCAATATCAGCCTTAATTAACTGCTCCCCTCTGTATTTTCCTGCTCTTATCCTCTCCAAATCTCCGTGCTGAGCCAAGCTGATGGCCCCCCACATGCATCAGTGCCAGCCAGTGAGCCATGACCAGATAAGAAGAAATGGAATTCCTTATCTCTTTTTTACAAATACATACACATGCACACACAAACACACAAACCTGGAAAAGGTCAAGGTTACTGGGAAGGGAGAAGGCCCTTCAAGACAACAAAACCCCTTCTCTTTTAAAGTCTCCATAGCAACTGGATGGAGCATCATGGGATGTCGAGATGAGAGAGGACTATTCTTCCCCTACAACACTCTTTCCACTTCATTAGACTCTTTATCAAGTATCTCTGCACTGGGCTGAGTGTGTTTTTTTGTGTCGGGGAGCAGTGCAGAGGACTCAAAAGCATCCTGACCTTTTCAGTGGGACTTTGGGAGTTCCTTGTGGGAGTTGCATCCTCTTCCCCTGCCTTCCTCCCCCACAGCCCCCTTGTCTCTAGTTCACATGACCTTCTCATCAAAACCCCTGTGCCTGGTGAGGTATGAAGGGTTTCTTTAAAAGGAGAAAGGAGCAGGGAAAAAAGAAGAGAAGAGTATGAGAATGTCCTTCGCTGGCTCTGGAGGTGTCAAGACCCCGGCTGTCAGAGCTGTGCATCTGCAGGGAAGATTAATGAGCCTGCTTAGAGGAAATCCAAATAAAATAGAGCAGAATAAATACCAAGTGACTGTGTGGGTGATGAGGGGAAGGGTGAGGAAGGAGCAAGGGAGTGTGACAGGGCAGAAGTAGATATTCCTCAGTCTGGTAAGTGTTTGAATTCGCCATGGAGGAGTGAGTTAGCACAGGAAAGATCTTTGAATTTAGTCCCGTGGTCCTCAAGTGCCAGGGCTGTGTATGGGTCTGTGAGAGCTTATAAAGCACCGAGGCACAAACACTGGGTATTTTTATCTCCCCTTCCCTAGGAAAGCATTCACCATGGAGGAGAATTTTGTGTTCAGCTTCTTAACCCTTGGCCTGCATTGTCTCAAGGCACTTCAAACTGCTCTACAACTGGAAGCACTGGTGGTTCTTAGGAAACATCAGTGCCTGGTCTGTGCTGGGCAGTGGCTTGGAGTGTGGGGATGAAGGGATTTAAACCTTCCTATGGATTGAAAGCAAAACTTTTATGAGGAAAGGGATTGGGATTCTGCCCCTCTGCCCCACCCAGGTGAGACCCCAGAGCTGCCCCTGCAGAGCTGCCCCAGCCCTGGGCCCGGCACAGGAAGGACGTGGAGCTGCTGGAGAGAGCCCAGAGGAGGCACCAGGGGGATCAGAGGGATGGAGCAGCTCTGCTGGGAGGAAGGGCTGGGAGAGCTGGGATTGTTCAGCCTGGTCACCACCATCTGGGGTGACCAAATTGTGGCCTTCGGTACCTGAAGGTGCAAGGAAGATGGAGACCATTTCCTAGGGCCTGGAGTGCCAGGACAAGGGGGGATGGCTTCAAACTGGCAGACAGTAGGTTTAGATTAAATGTTAGAAAGAAATTCTTCCCTGTGATGATGATGAAACACTGGAATGGGTTGCCCAGAGCAGCTGTGGCTGCCCCTGGATCCCTGGAAGTGTCCAAGGCCAGGTTGGACAGGGCTTGGAGCAGCCTGGGATAGTGGGAGGTGTCCCTGCTCATGGCAGGGATGGAATGGGCTGAGCTTTAATGTCCCTTCCAACCCAGACTATCCTGTGATTCCATGATTCAGTGGTGGTATCCCACAGGAGGACTGGACTTTGGATCTGACCTTACTGGGGGAACTGTGGCATTATTGCTACCTTTAGCTTTTAATCCTCTGCATTTTCACGTCTTCCAGGGAGCCACTGTGTGACAGTCTGCAGGTGAATTTGAGCAGACTTCACACCACGGGCACCCAGCTGAGCATCTTTCCCCATGGGCTCAGGGTCTGCTACTCTGAATGTTTGAATCCATCTGAAACAGACAAGGAGAAGGGCTTGTTACCATGGCCAGAGTTGATTCAAAAGGTGTTTGTAAAAAGCATTGGGGCTGGACAGGTTTGGACTGTGTGCTCCTGAGCTGTAAGATTTACATGGGTGTTTTAGGGGAAAAAAAAAATAACAAAGCTCTGCACTTTCAGTTGAAGATAGGCTATGAATATCCCAGTCCCTCTGCTTCAATCCTCATGGGAGTAATTTTCAAGTGGGAAATCCCATTAAGTCATAAAGAGCTCTTAAGTAGTTCCCTCTGATGAATTTGTGGCACTTTGCAAGTCCCATAATTCCCAATATCCAGATGAGGAAACTGAGGTTAAGTGACTTAGCCAAGGTCATGTAGCAAATCAATAACCACTCCAGCCCTCTCCTCTTCACTCCATGTGTCTCTGCTGTCAGCAAAGGGGATCAATCCTCGCCACCACTGTCCCAGCCCCAGTGATGGACACCCAGGCTCTGAAGTGTTGGATTATGTGGACAAAAAGGGGCCCATCTGCATTCAGAGAGCTGGGCTGGGGGAGCAGTCATGGGGCTCCTTCAGCTCCTTGCACGCACAGATCCCTGAGTGGAGACATCCCCCAATTCCTGCTGCTCCCTGGAAGGAGCTGGGCTTCCCACTGCTGGCACAAACTTCACATCATGAAGTCTGGGGTTTGGGATGGAAGCACCTTTGGTGTGACAGAAAATTGCCTCATGCAAGAGCTGTTGGCTGTGATGAGGGTGAGAGTCTCTGTCAGCCTCTGTGGGAGACTCTTCTTCCTCTTTCCCACTGCTCAACTCTCCCTTTCCAGGTTTCAGCTTCCTCTACTCATTTCTTGGGCTTGTGGAAGGGAATGTACCAGGAGTTTTGGGTATTTCAGGAGTAGGGATGGGTGTATTCAGTCTAAGCTTGCTTCCTATGGATGGCTGGTCCTAAGAAAAAGGGTTGTTTTTCCTGGGATCAGTAATCTGAGGTTACCTTTTCCAGTCCACCTGTTTGTTGCCTTCATCAAGGAATCCCAGAATGGTTTGGGTCCAGAGAGACCTGACAGACCATCCAGTTCCACCTCCAGGGACACCTTCCACTATCCCAGGCTGCTCCAAGCCCTGTCCAACCTGGCCTTGGACACTTCCAGGGATCCAGGGGCAGCCACAGCTGCTCTGGGCACCCTGTGCCAGGGCCTCACCTCCCTCACAGGGAAGGATTTCTCCTGTCTATCTAACCTAAATCTACTGTCTCTTCAGTCTAAGGCCATTCCTCCTTTATCTCTTGTTCCCAGCACAGCCCTCTGGAGTCACACGGGAATGGGAGATGCTGGATGAAGGCATCTTCCTTTTCCCAAGCAGGCATTTCTCCCCGTGACAGTGCCTTGCTTCCCTGCTCTTCTCCTTCAGCTTTTCTGTAGCTAATTCAGAGCTGTTTGAATTCCTGGTTCTGCCCTGGCTGCCCTGGTAGCTTGACTGTCTGGCTCTGTTCCCCCTCCCAGGTAAAAGGTACAAAAGCACAGGGAGTGAACACAGCTGGAATTTTGGGATCCCACTGACACCTGGCTTCCCTGTGCTCCTGGAGAGCCTCCCACAGCCCTGCTGGATGCTCCCCTGAGAGGCTGGGCCTGAGAGGTTAGTGAGAAGTTGTGCTCCATGCCAGGCTCCTTCCTACTTTGCTGTAAGGTCTCTGAAGGCTGGCGTGTTCTTCATTTATGTCTCCTTTTTCCTCCTGATCAGCACTTCTCCAGGTGTTTGGCACCTGCCAGACCTCTGGCATCTCTGCTCCTGCCCAGCTTAACCTGCAGGAAAGGCACCCTGGGGAATATTGCAGGTGGAATGGTCAGGAGGAAGATCAGCCCCCTCCTGCACCATCTCTCATGGATTTGCAGCTTTCCAGCTCCTCCAGGAATGCCCTGACCTAATCCAGAGAGCTGCTCTGTGTCACTGCCCCAGTGCTGAGCTGGCACTGCAGGAGCTTTTCCCAGCAGTGGAGAGGGCAGCCTGGCACTGGGATGATGGATGGGAGCTCCTGCAGAGGAGAGCCTGGTCCTGGAGCTCCTGGAGGCTCTCCAAGCCTGGCTTTGCAGTTGGCAAAGCGTTTCACTTGTTTTGGATGCTTGTCATGTCTTTGGGCAGTTTGCTGTGTTTATTTTGGGGGGAAGGTCAGCGCTCCCAGCCGATGCTGGGAGAATGCTCTGGGAGAGAAGCATCCCTGGAGACAGCCCTCCTTTCAGCAGCACATGGCAAAGCTCAGAGATTTCCCATTCAGTGGGAGGCACAGGAGATATTTTGGACTGCAAGCTGTGGCTTTAAAAAAACCCACCCAGTAGTGATTTGAGGTTTTCTTCTTGAAGCCTTCCTGACTTTGAACATAAATTGCGTCTGTTTTGGTAAGCAGGCTCCCAGCAAGCCAGACCTGTTCCTGGGATTACTGTGACCACAGGTATAGCTGTTTCTTTTCCATATGGGATGACTTAGGCCCCTGTTCCCTGCCATCGTGCAGTTGGATTTTACCTTCCTCCACGTCGTGGCATTTTGGAAAGAGCTGCTTGTTTTACAGAGCAGCTGTGTTGTCTTAATGCAGCTGTAATGTGTGTTTGTCTCGGGGCACAGCAGGACTAGGAAGAGGTTTTATTAGATCATTCCCAAGTCCCAATAATCTCCGAGTCTCTCTCAGAGCTGTGGCTGTCAGCTGTGCTGCTCTGGCTCCGTGGGACGGGGTTGGAAGCTGAAGATGGGAAATCACTTGCGTGTGATCCTTTATCTGCTTCATCTCGGAGTTACCTCTCCCCTCCTGGCTGTTTGTAGCAGGCAGAGAGGACTTAATTCTTGTATGCCAGACCTTAAACCACAGCCTAAGAACCTCCAAGGGATCCTCCCTGCCTGGGGTGTTGTTTGTGGGACTGCTGGTGGCTCTGCAGCCTGGATCCCAAGGAGCGTTCCCATCCCATCACCACTGACTGCCAGCATCGGGATCACGGTAAGGCTGCTGCTTCCCTGCCTCCAGAGTGTGTTCTGTGTGTGTCCTGCTGCCACAGCTGGAGTCTGCTGCTTGCTTTTCCTCTTCCCAAGGGCATTAGAGTCTCCTCGGTCCCCTGTGTTTGGACGTGCACTCTCTGGCTGGGGTGAATTCCCCCGGTGCTAGCAAATGTTTGATTTTATTGCTGCACTCCCCTGCCTTGCACCTCATCCTGTGCTGGGCACATTTCTGGATCAGAGATGTCTGTTGCTCTCAGAATGGTTTCCTTTTCCTGCACTGCATTCCCAGTATATATTGCTACTGTCACATATTGCTGTGCTGCTCTCCTCTCACCCAGTGCTGGCTGTTAGTGTGCTTGAGAGACACCCCACTTCTTAAACACCATTTGAGGTTTTCTCTGGCAGAGATAATGTGAGGATCATGCAGGTCACTCCCTCTTTCAATTCCTTGTGTGTACCAGCTGTATATTCATCTCCTGCAGCTTCTGCACCACGGCTCCATGAATGATGTTGTATTTTAGGCTCGTGTAGCATCTCCTGTGCTGACCGTACCACTGGTATTTCAGTCTGTACTTTCCCTTGGCATTCAGCTTAGAACTCCCATTGTCCTCGTGCTGTTGTGACTGGTGGAGTACTTTTAATTTGTCTGTATTTTGCTGCATCTTTGTTTCCTTCCTCTCAGAGCATCGGGGAGGTCTTTGTTGTCCAGCGCGAGCACGGCTGCTATGTGTCACCATGCCTCTGCTTGCTTGTTTGGGAGCTGCTGGTTTCCTAAAACTCAGCCTGGAAAGGGATGCAGATCACATCTTTGGGCTGCTCTGATCCATGTTCTCAGTAAATGTACATTACTGTGTTGTCCCAGCAGCTTCTTGTCCCTTTGTTCAGCTGCTTTCAGCAATTCTCACAGAGTTTAGGGGAATACACAGGAGTTTTCTCCTTCCTCAGTTCTTTCATACAAGTCTCTATTCAGGGAATTTCCTGCTGCTTTTTACTTAACTGTGGTTTTTTTCTGTTGTTCCCAAAGGCCACCCAGGGAGTTGGACATTGTGGAGCTGGACACACACCAGGGTAAGTAATGGATGTGGCCCCCAAAATTGGAAAAGCTGCTGTGAAAACTCTTGACTCAGACTGAAGGCTCTGGACTAGAGGAGGGAGACTTTCCCCATCAGGGGCAAACCAGGCAAGCTGTAATTTCTGATTCATCCCAGAGAGCTGCTCCTGGCCTGGCTTGGAGCAGTGTCCTGCATTTTGCTTCTCCCTCTGTGCCAGCTCATGTCTTTGCTGTCACAATAGGAGGATCCTTGAGTGCTTTCCCTGAGCTGCTGCCTGAGCCAGCTTTGCTCAGCTCAGACTTCAGCAGATCCTGCATCTTTGTGGCATTTCCTGGGGCTTTGGTGCCTTTTGTGCCTGGAACAGGCGAGGCAGAGGGTCTCTCTTTGGAGCTTTGCTCCCTGTGGTGGCTCATTGTGCTGTCTGGCAGAGGGAAGGAGCATTTTTGCCTCAGGTCTGCAGGGACAGAGAGGGGCACCTTTAGTATCTGATGTTCCTGTGGGTCAGAAATGTCTTCGTGGAGGGTGTCAGTGGGTTTTTCTCAGCTTGCTGCTGGTGTGCTGTGCTGTGCTGCCCTTGGAACACGAGGCAGGCTCTCCCCAGCAGCGTTTGCCGGCGCTTTGTTCTCTCCTTGTCCAGCCCCTCGGGTAATTGCCCAGTTTCCCCACAGTGAGCTAAAGAGCCTCTTATTGCCGAGCACAGCCCCTTTCATTGCTGCTGCTCAGGGCCAGCTTTGGGGTTCAGCCCTAACGGTGCCTCCCCCCATTTCTTTGGGTTTCTTCCTTGCCACGTTCACACCTTTCCACTTTCATGTACCCACAGGAGCCAACTTGCTTCTGACACCGAGTTCAGTCTCCAAACATAAAAGAAGAGAAAGTCAGGACAGAAAGGCACCGGAGCTTTCTTCTTCCTCCACACCTGCTGTTCCCGCTCGTCAGGCACTTCCAAAGAGGAGAGTTCTCCAAGTTCCCAGTCATTACCCTTTACATAAGCATAATATAGTGCTGCACTTCCTACAGGGAAGCTATCTATTGTAGCAATCTGTAAAACAAAAGCTGGATTGCTCCTTCTCCCATTGCTCCCAGAATCAAAAAGCTGCCTGCTGTTCCTCAAATGGGAAGGCTGAAAGCCTTCATCAGAGGGTAGTTCATTTTTACACGACATTTTTACACTCAAGCAAAACTGAAAGCAAGGCATAATTTGAAACAGCCATGCTCGCTGTTAGAGCAGAACCACACAAATAAAATGCCTGGGATGATGGAGTTGAATATGTTGCAGTCAGAAAAATGACAGTTTGCAGGGAACGAGGAAAACTAGATGGATGAATGGGAATTAGTGAGGAGCAGACTTCCAAGGCAGACAAATCAAATTGAGAGCGTGGCTCATTAGATTCAAAGGAAGCAGGTAAGGAGTGCACTAAATTGTGCCTTAAACAACAAACCAAGGGCCTCAGCCTCCAGGGAGAGTGGATAGAACAGGAGCTTGGGATATGGGAGTGGCTCCCAGGCATGTCCTGGGCATGGTGACCTTGCCCAGGTCACCGTGTGTCCTTTGCATCGGCTTCTGTGCTGTGGGGCGTGGCAGGCACGGGACATAAAAGATGCTTTGAAGATCTGCAGATGTGCCCAGCTCCAGAGGAGACAGCTGAGGGCTTCCTGGATGGCCTGTCCTGGCACCTGGCACCTTCCAGGGCTATCACTTTTATTTTTGTTTTTCCCCAGAAGGTGAAGGGATATATAAGGAGAGAAATTACTGAGTTGTTGAATTTTTAAAAATTAACTGTGTATGATTATACCCAAGGAAGTAGGGTGGAAGAGATACACTTCACATACAGCAGCTCTTTGCAGATGTGAGAAAATGTGGCATGGTTTGGACCTGCCTGGGAGCAGCTGAGCTGGGGGAATTTGTGTATTTTAAAAATGAAGTTCATGTTTTTCTTGGACAAACTTTCAGGTCACTGTAGCACAGAACTGAAGGTCACAGTTCTTAAGAAGATTATGAAATGCCCCCGATGCTCAGTGTGATAGTCTAGACAAGGCAGCTGAGGGAGAGATGCTGAAGGAAGTCCCTTGGATTGGTACAGAAAAGAAAAGCCCTCGGGATGGACAACTCCACACAGGGCTTCCCTCTGTGCTTCTGCCTGGACAGTCCTGCAGAAACTGGTCCCAGCTGAGTCCTGCTCGAGGATAAAACTCGTGGTCACAAGGGAAGCACTCCATTGGAATCCCATGTGGCTGATTCCCCCATTTCAGCTGAGGTGGAAATTTCACTGGATCTCACAGAGACATATGGACATATGGAATGATAAGGAAAGTTCTCCAGCAGCAGCTGGAGAGCACCACCCTTGCTGGGGGTATAACCAACACATGCTTTACAATAAGCAAAAATGATCTGATCATTCCCATAAGAACCATGGAATCATGGAATGGTTTGGGTTGGAAGGGATCTAAAAGCTCAGCCCATTCCATCCCTGCCATGGGCAAGGACACCCCCCACTGTCCCAGGCTGCTCCAAGTATCTAACCTGGCCTTGGACACTTCCAGGGATCCAGGGGCAGCCACAGCTTCTCTGGGCACCCTGTGCCAGAGCCATATTATCAACCTGATATTAGTGCTGTGTAACGGAGGGAAGGGCATTCCCTGTTGTCCCAGTTATCCGTCGTTATCCCCGGTTTAGCCACATGATCCTGCTACTGAGCAGCACTGAACTGAACATGGCAGTTGTGAGGATTCTTCTCCCCATAATTCCTTAATTAATAGCCTCTTTATTTTATCAAAGGCTTTATTGCTGAAGATGTTCAGCATGTCCAGGGATTTCCCATTCCCTTGGCAGCCTCCCAGATTTCACCCTGCCGTCAATCCCATCGCAATTCGTTTGCCATGGAAAGTATTCCCCTGCTGGTTTAGTTGTGGTTCCTTCCAGCAGCTCTTAAGAAAACCTTTGCCCATCCTTTCCTTCATTGTTTTTTCCCCCTTTTCCCTTTTAGCTGTGGTTATTTGCAGCAGGCTCTGTGGCAGCTGTAAATGTTAGTTAAAGCCTTATTGATGCCCGGTGTTTTCCAGCCGCCTGCTTCAGCAGTTTGTTTGGGTCTCCAGTGATGTTTAGAGATGCATTTCCTCTCCTCTCTCCCAGCTATATTTTACTGTTTGCTCATTTGCTTGATGACAGTTTGCTGCTGGGTTTTGGAAGAGCTTTACAGTGCATTATCTTGTGAGTTAATCCTGACTTGCTTCCTTGGCTCCAGCAGCTGCCCTGGCACGTCCTGAGCCGGACGCTGCCACTGTCAGGAATTTTCTGCCAGGTTTGTGCTGTCAATATTTTTGGCCATTGCTCTATGTCATTTGTCTGGATTAAGCTCCCCTGTGATATTCTGAGGGCAAGATGAGATGTGTCATTGCACAAGGGATCAGCCTCCGTCCTGCTGGGGAGGTTCCTGAGGGCTGGAGAGGGTCCAGCCCATGAGGTTTGTCCAGGATGGTTCTTGCTACGAATCCACATTCTGTGATTTTTGAGCTGTCCTAGGAGACTGCTTCACCTTTTTCAGGATGATTTAAGAGGATGTGCTGTTCAGGATTCCCACTTGAGTGTTATTTATTAGTTCTGTAGTGTCTTCCAGGCTGCTTTCTTCGGTGTAGTGTTGATTCCTTGGGGACAAAGGAAACAAATGCAGGAAAACGCTCGCAGGAGGGATAAAACAGGAGTCTGACTGATACCTTCTCTCTCTCTCCATGGTGTTTTTTCACAGATCAAAAATCAATTAAGGGCGAATTTCACTGGGAACTCTTTAAACAATGTGATATTTCATTAGAGATTATTGCAGGCTCTTTAACATTTGCAGTCCAGGTGTGAATTACAAAATTAGCCAGATTCCTTTAATGATTTCCTCCGAGGTAACATTCCTCCAAGCACCCTGTGCCTGGAGCAAGCTGTGCAGCTGCTGCTGGAGAAGGGGTGTTTATTGCCTCCCCCCACATCCTGATGGAGACACAAGACTGAAGGAATGGTTTTGATTGTGACAGCAGCCTGGCTGGGCACAGGGCTGTGGCCTGGAAGATGAGAACTGAAGGAAATAAGAGTGGAATATTGTAGGAGAGGTAGAGAGGGGCTTTGAGATGAGCACATTTGGGGCTTTTTCCCAATCCCTTCTTGAGCTGTTACCAGCACAAGCTTGTGAGATTTCCCTATGGCTTTCCAGCTCCTTCCCTTGTTCCTGGATCTGTCCCTGCTGTCATCTAAACCCCGTAACACTGAGACAGAAGCACTCTGGATGGGCCAGTGAGTTTTCACTGAGGCATCTGGATTCCTTGGGACACATCACTCCTTCCAAACCCTTTCCCTCCTGAAGGCACAAGGAGCTGAGCAGTGTGACTCCTGCTCCAGTGCAACCCCCTCTCCATCATTAATCCTGCCTGGAACTTGCCCTTTTCAGTGCCCATTCCCTCCCTCGTCCATCTTGCCTTATTCACAGCCTGGTTATTGATCCTTATTTGGGGCTCATCTGTCTTAGTGAGCTCAGGGAACCACCCCTGGGAGGGAGAGGAGCACCTTTCATTGCTTTCAGGGTGCTGCAGCTGGGTAGGAGGGGAATAGGTGAGTTTTAGGGTGCACCACTGCGGGTTTGGTCCAGTGGTTGCATTTCCCGAGTGCCGACCGCTCTCCCCACCTGAGCAGCTGCTTTTCTTGGACATGCTGCTTTTCCCTGTAAATTTTCCTTTCCTCCTCTCCTAAAACCATCACAGCTGCAACAGCCCCATTACAGCAGCTCAGCCATTCCTCCCTCTCCCTTGAAGTCAGTAAGACCAGGGTCAGTCCTCAGGGCTGCCTGTAGAACCACGTACATCTGTGTTTGTCCTACTCTGCCCCCCTTTTCCCATTTCTTGTGCCCCCGCCTCAGTTTTCCCTGCATTTTTCTCTCTCTGCACAACTGCCCCTGGAGAGCATGGAGGGTTCCTTTGCTCACTGCAGTGAGGAAAGGCAGCTGATAAAACCCCACCCTCTGCACAGACCCACTGACCATAATTGCTTGCCTGGAGAACAGGAGGGAGAAGCAAACAGTTCTGATACTTTCCTTGAATACTCTCTTGGGCCCTAATTATTTTCAGCTTAGGATATTTTCTGTGCCAGGGAAGACTCATCTGTCTAATAATCCTTGCTGGATTTCACTTCCAAGTACTTGCCCAGCCCTGCATTGAGCCACATGTAAACTTTCCCACTCCCTTTCCTCAAAACCATCCTCCCTGATTTGCTGTGGATCCTTGCTTCCCTGTAATGCTCCTTGCTCTGGGGCTGGACAAGGTGGTTAAGGAGCAATTGTGTACCTGAAGGGAGGATGTGGCAAGGTGAGGTTGGGCTCTGCTTCCAGGCAGGGACAGGAATAGAGGAAATGGCCTTGAATTGCGCCAGGTTGGACACCAGGAGGAATTTTTTCATGGAAAGCATTGTTAAACATTGGCAGGGGCTGCCCAGGGAGGTTTGGAGTCCCCGTCCCTGGAGGTGTCCAAGGAATGCCTGGACATGGCACTCAGAGCTCTGGGGACGAGGTGGGGATGGGGCACAGGTTGGCCTCACTGGTCTTGGAGGACTTTTCCAACATCAATGATCCTGGGATTCTGTGATCCTCTCCCACTCTTCCAGTGACTCAAGATTTTTGAATCCCTCTCACCTGCCTCTTTTCTAGGCTGAAGCATCCCAACCCATTGGGTTGCTCTTTGCAGAAAAGCCATTCCAGACCTTATAAAGTCCTTGCTGTCCTTCCAGGAACCTTTCCTGCTGTATTCCTCCTGCTTTGCCCTGCTGGAGCCATGCGGGGACACATCCACATAGCTCACCTGGACAGTTTTGGGGTACTTTGTGTTGCTTGAATGAGCTGCGTGTTTTGGAGGACCTGGCCCTTACTTGTGAATGTTTGCATTACGTGAACCTTTTCAGCAAAATGCCAGTTATTGAATCCTGAAACAGCACTCTCTGCAGCTTCCAATTACAATCCTGGCTGCATCTAACTCGAATGGTGTCTACTATTTAGGGTGCATTTGAAAATGCATTTTGGGAGGTGTCTTTCATTTCATTTGTAGTGGTTAACATTATCTTTAATGCTGGAGGAAATTAAAAATGCTTCCTGCTTAGAAGCAATGAGTTGAAATGAAAATGTGCTGTGTGCTGGTCCATGGCAGCATCACCAAAACGTCTGGATGTGGTGCCAGGTGAGTTCAGCTGTGCCCAGAATGACCTGGTGTATCTTTGGTGGCCTTTGGGATGGGACAGCTGAGTGACCAAGCTGAGTCTGCTCTGGGGAATCCCCTGGAACTGCTCAGTATCCAGTGTTTGCACAGGTAATTTAGTTCAGATGGGCTGATCAGGTCATGTGGGCAGAGCTGTGTCCAGTTCTGGGCCCTCAGTTCAGGAATGACATCAAGGAGCTGGAGCATGTACAGGGAAGACAACGGAGCTGGGGAGGGGGCTGGAGCACCAGGAGCAGCTGAGGGAGCTGGGAAAGGGGCTCAGCCTGGAGAAAAGGAGGCTCAGGGGGGACCTTGTGTCTCTGCACAGCTCCGTGACAGGAGGGGACAGCCAAGGGGGTCAGGCTCTGCTCCCAGGGAACAGGGACAGGATGAGAGGAAATGGCCTCAAGTTGCTCCAGGAGAGGTTCAGGTTGGACATCAGGAGGAATTTCTCCATGGAAAGGGTGGTCAGGCCTTGGCAGGGGCTGCCCAGGGAGGTTTGGAGTGCCCATCCCTGGAGGTGTCCAAGGAATGCCTGGACATGGCACTCAGAGCTCTGGGCTGGGTGACAAGGTGGGGATCAGGCACAGGTCAATGGTCTTGGAGGGCTTTTCCAACCTTAGTAATTCCATGATGTGCCATTTATTTTCTTTGCCTTTTGGAAGTCCAACGAAGTGCAAGGGGTAAATGCTCAGGAGGATTTGGTTTTGGGAGCTGCAGTTTCATTACTTGGGAATCTCTGGTTAACCCTGTCACGAGCACTGGCTTCAGATCAGCTGTTGGAAGGTTGTTCCACCTCTGCTGAATTATCCAGATCTCATGGAACAGTTGATATTGGCTGAGGAAAAGGAGTCAGCCCAACATAAAACATGTCCTGCTGCAGTCTGAGCAGATTGGGCCAACAGTGAGAACTGGGCCAGTACCTTGTGTCCTGTGCAAGGGCCCCTGGGACAGAATTGACAATTCCATCCATGATGCCTGTGAGTGCTTCCCTGTGCCTGTGTTTGTATTTTTACCTTCCTGACGGGAACGTGCACAAGTAGATAAAAACCTGCTCTAGTGGATTCCAGCATTAAGTCAAGAGACTATTGGATTTTTTCAAGGGCTCACACAACTCTCTTAAAAAGCAGCTTGTTATGTGTTAGTTTGGAGCCCTTTTGTTCAGCCTCAGGTGTTTTTATTCCTTCAGGGTATTTACTGAAAGGACAAGAAGAAAAGGACTCAAGGTGGCATCATGCAAAAAATTCAGTGTTCAGCACAAGAGTGCTACATTTTGGCTTTTCCTCCAGCAGGAGTGGGATACCTTGCCCCTCTTTTGAGTCAAGTGTCAGATTAGAAGAGTAGAAAGTGGAAGAATAACCCCTCTAAATCAAAATCACACTGAAAGAAAACACTGCAGTGCACAATTGTCTTTCTCTGTGTGAGGGAGAGGTGGTAAGAGAAGGTACCATGTGTGACGTGTTAGTCGTGTTCTTTGATGCTCTCATGGCATCAGGGAGGATGAAGAGACACAGAAACATGAACAGAACTTTAAATAATTGAATACTGTAAATGAAATTAATCCATTTCAGTTCTACCTGTTTATGCAGCAACAGTATTTTTTTTCTCCTTCCCCCCCCCTTTTTTTTGTTTTGTTTTGTTTTGTTTTGTTTTGTTTTGTTTTGTTTTGTTTTGTTTTGTTTTGTTTTAAGGTGCATATTTTTAAGGGGTCCAGTAAAGGGTTTTAATGAATCTCTGGGAAATATTCCTAACTTGGTGTGTCATTCTGAATCCTGAAAGCTGCTTGGCTGGGAAACTCCACAAACCCTTAAATTTATTTGAAATCTCTATCCTGGAGCCTTGCCTTGGTATGGATGATGCATTTAAGTTCAGGTGAGGCAGAACAAGAAGAGCTGACCCCGTGTTTTGCACAATGGATTTTGCAGGCAGAGATTTAATAAGCGGAATTCAGTATTTTCTATTCAAGGTACTGTTATCCATATGCCACTTTTCAAACCCTGCATCTTCCAGCAAACATCTCGCTGTGCTTGTAGGCTTGTCTTGAGGTTTGATTTTTGCCTGGAAAGGGAAGGCAGAGTTAAGGTTGTTTATGATGTTTAACTCTGACTGCAGCATCTCATTTGTTGCTTTGACTTGTTCAGGGGGTTTTCAGCACCACCTCATTACTGAATCTTCTGCTTTTCTACATGTACTGCTCTTCCAAGGGTCTCTTTTAGGCAGGTAAAGACATTTCTGGTGCATTCATCTGGGCACTGACAGGCTGGGAGAGCTGGGGGTGCTCAGCCTGGAGAAGGCTCCAAGGAAAACTGAGATACCATTCCAGTGCCTAAAGGGGCTCCAGGAGAGCTGGAGAGGGACTTTGGACAAGGGATGGAGGGACGGGACAAGGGGGAATGGCTTCCAGAAAGTAGATTTGGATGGGATATTGGGAAGGAATTGTTCCCTGTGGGGGTGGGCAGGCCCTGGCACAGGGTGCCCAGAGCAGCTGTGGCTGTCCCTGGATCCCTGGAAGTGTCCAAGGCCAGGCTGGATGGGGCTTGGAGCAGCCTGGGATGGTGGGAGGTGTCCCTGCCCATGGCAGGGATAAAATGGGATGAGTGTAAGTTCCCTTCCAGCCCAAGCCATTCTGGCATTCCATGTGTATGTGAACCAAAATTCTGCTCCTTTTCACCCCACAGCAGCCAACACATTAAAGCTCTCACAAATGCAGCCATTTGTGGTTAAAACAAGCTGAAATGGAGAGTTTGTGGATGTGATTAAAAACATTTCATCAGGTGCTGCACCATCCTCGTCCTGACCTCCAGACTGGGAGAGAGGAGAGCCTTGGTCTGGTGCTCCCCATGACGGGCTGAGCAATGGGATGTGCAGCCAGCACCAGCATCCAGGATCTGGAATGCCCTGCCCAGTCCTCAGAGATGCCATTTGTTCCTCTGCTCAGGCCTTGCTTCCCTCCTGCTTGTTTAAATGTGGATAATCTCCCTGGTACCGTGGGTATTTGTTGTTGGACTTAGCCAAAGCTCTGGCAAAGCTGGGGGTGAAGGCAGGAGCAGCTGCTGAGTTGTTCCTCTGATGGATTCACTCAGCCCCCCCTGCCCTGTGCTCCTGTGCCCACTCACCTCTTTATTTTCCTCCCTCTCCCTTCACTGCCATTCCTTTGGTGTCTTTATTCCCTTTCCTTTTGCCTTCCCTGTTCCTGGCAGCTGCCACCCCGATTGTGGAGCCACAAGGGGAAGGGCCCCTGCCCCAGCACTGGGGACGTTTGGTACTGGGTAGGAGAGAATGCAGCCAACAAAATGCAGGTTATTTTTTATTCCAGGCTTTTGATAGCCACCCTGGATGACTGTCAGCTAAGACTTTCTGCTCCTCTTTCACTTCCTTTAGGTGAAGGGCACAAGTGAGGCTCTGGAGAGCATTCTTGGCTCGTCTGGATGTTGTGGGGAGACCCTTGGAGCAATCATGTGAAGGCAGTGGCTTGTGAGTCCTGCCCCTGAGTCCCTCTCTGTGCAGGACCTGAGCACCACAGGCTGTGAGGGCAGGGCTGCAGCAGGAGCCTTCTGGGGTGGGGAGCTGCATATTCACACTGATATTCACACCCGCTGTTCTCAGCTCTGCTCGTGTGAGCACGTTAAATACCAACACTGGCGCCTTTCTGAGAGGTTTCAGCACCTCAGGCTTCTGCCAGCCCTGCAGGTGAGTGAAAGCTTCCCTCCCTCCCCAGCTCTCCATGGGGACCAGCCCTACGCTAACTGGGGCTCTCATCCAAAGGAGGGAGTGTCCAGGTGAGCAGGGGTCAGAGCTGGGGTGCACAGCTGCCCCTTCCCCTTTGTCCCCCTTCCCCTCCTGCCTTTCCTTTTGCTTCTCTCCCCTCTGCTTCTTTCCCTTTTGGAAAGAACTGCTGTGTTTTGAGGCTGTGAATGCAAACGTGCTCCCCTGAGCAGGAGAGGTGTCTCCCAGACTCCAGGGGACTCTGGAGAGGCACATGGGCAAGGCTCTGCTGCTGGAGGGGACAGTGTGACACTGGTGTTGGGAACAGGGGAAAGGGAATATTCCCCAGCATAGAGCATCTCCTCTCCACAGCCAGCCCTCCAGGAAAAGCTGGAACCCTGGTGCAATTCCCAACCCCTCCAGTCTCTGTCTCAGCATCCCTTCACATAATCTTTGATTCCTCATTTGAAGATGGTCTCTGGTGCTGTGCCCAAAACAGAGGGAATTGCTTTAGTTTGGCCTTTGGTCCCCAGAGGCATCAAACCTGTGCATTGATCATTTGTATCATTTGGGGAAGTTTTTAGCACTGAGCTGGACTTTGCTGGTTATTCCTCTTTCAGACTCCCTCCTCAACATAGGCCAAACGAAAACATATCCTCAGAGCATCCCCAGTTTTGGTAGCACCCCTAACATTCGCTGCTTCTCCTCATTCCAGGGCTGCACTGGTTGTTGGGATGATGGGATTCTGTGTCCTGCCACACAGCAACCCCTTTCCAGACACCTGTGTCTTCAAGGTTTGTCTGGGACATAGGAAATATCCACTCCCTGATGTTCTAGAGGGGTTGAACTGGATAAAAACTCACCACAGATTTTAGATTTTGGGCTCCAGCTCTCATATCTCTACTGAGATACCCTCCACACCTTTTAAGTATCAAAGTCATTGGATTTATCCGGATTTTTGGAATGTACCATGCAGCCACATCAGTTCTGTCAGCACAAGCTCAGGTCTCCAGGTCACAGAGCTCCAGCTCTGCCCAGACAGAAGCTGTTCCCTGTTCCTAATGTCACCTGCCAGTTTGCTTCCCAGAGCTCCCGGGGACCAAGTGTGGTTTCCTGTGCATCCAGCCCAGCACAAAAGGTCAAGGGAGGCAGAGGGAAGAGGGATGACACGTGGAGAGAGGCTCTGAGCTGTGAGAGAAGCAGCAATTCCTTATTGATCAGCTCCAGAGGTGTTTGGAAGCAGATTTTGGCCGGGGAGCTCCGCCCCAGGGCAGGTGCTGAGTGAGCATCACGCCAGGAAAACGGGATTTTCTTAGGGAGGAAGGAAGACAAGGGCAGATCCCGCCCCAGCTTTGCTGTCTCTCAGGAAAAGGGCAGGATTTCACTCAGCCTGGTGCTGACAGCCGTGTTATTCGGGAGTGAGAGGTGGTGAGGGAAGCCTGGGCTCTCTCCCTGCCCCCAAGGCCAGGCCCGGCTGAGGAACAGCAGCAGCAGCTCAGAGCTGCAGGGCTGAGCTTATTCCAGGCACTTCACCCCTCACTGCACCAAATTTACTGAGGGCTGGGGCAAACTGGGACAGGCTGCCCACGGTTGGAAACCACTTCCCAATTCCACAGGGACTCACAGAAAGGCTTTTCCCAGCCCAGGGCTGCTCCTTCCAGCCAGCAAAATTCACGGCTGGGGAGGTCAGGGAGCCAAATGCCACCAATGGGCTGCATAAAGGGCTGGATGATTTTATGGCCAATAATAACATTTGTAGTTATACAAGCCATGCTAAGATAGGGCTAATCAATTCTCATGCTGCAGGTCAGCAGCTGATTGCTGCAGGGGTCAGCAAGGAATTATTTCCTTGCCATTTACAGCTTTATTTAATTGGCCAGATGCATTAAGGGCCTTTTAATTATTTTTTTTCTCTTCTATCCTCTGAAGCATATGGAATTAAGCACTTCCAGGGACAAGGCTCTGCACTGGTAGGGCACAACTGCCTCGTCTGGAAGGGCAAATCATGATCCCTTTTAAGGGAGGGATTTTGCTGGATGTTATCAGGGTAGGTTTCATTCCAGCAGGGGATATTTCAGCAGTGCTTCTTGGTAACTCAGAGGAAAATTCATTTGGCTCTTCAAAGCCAATCCTGTGAGCAGGATCTGCTCAGAGTTTGAGTCCAGAGCGGGATGGGAATTTTCCACTGCTGTGCTCGTTACACAGGCACAGCAATTTCTGTAATTGTTGATTTTAGCTTCACTTTCAAAACCACAACAAAACCACTGGGAAAAATCCAAATTGAAGAGCTTTGTTTTGAGTTGAGTGGAATTCTTTGCTTTAAATGAAACCTGCAGTTAGCAGCCAGCACTGGAGGGTTTCTGCCAGGGCAGGTTTTGGGGGAAAGCCTGGAGATGCTCTGTGCCCTGGCATGGACTGTCCCCTTTGCAGGTTTTTGTCCAGGAGCACCATTCCCTTTCATCAGGAAAGAGAACAGATTCCATCCATTTCAATGAAAAATGCCTTTTCCTCTTCAGAGAAAACCTGCAAAGGAATTTTTCATTTCAGCTGCTTTCCCCTGAAAACCTGCTTCTTTTCCAGGGAGGATTTTTAAAAATTTCTCTTCTCATTTGATTAAAAAAGAAAAAAAAAAAGAAAGAAAGAAAAAGGCAGCAAATTTAGGCTGTTTAAAATATTCTTTTCAAATTAGAAGCCCCAGTTGCTGTGTGGGACTTTCAGAGAAGCTGAAATTTGCCTGGTTTGGATTGGAACATCACAATCCTCGGATCAAATTTCTTGTCTATTGTGTGGTGGTGTTTTTTGGTTTTTGGTTTGTTTTTTTTTTTTTCCTTTGTGTTTTACAAATTTTAGGAATTGACGACCTTTTGTCTGACTTTTGAGAAGGAAAGACATAACAGCTCTCCCCTGCTCTTGCAGGACAGCAATTCTATTTTAATTTTAGTCCCTGTTCCAGCTGGACACATTTATTAGGAAGGAGAGTTCTGATAGGGAAGAGTCTGGCACTGCCATGTGTGTCCAATCCTGCATTATTTACTGCAATATCCCTGATTTTTAGCCACTTTTCTCCCTCTGCCTTCTTGAGGCTCTCTGCATATCCAGAAGGATTGTTGCTGTCCTGCTCTCAAGATGAGATTGATGGTGGGAAAGGCAACCTCACCCCTGTCCTCAAGCAAGCTCTGCTGGAGGAGCCCTGAGGTGCCTGATGAGGTGATTAGAATGATTAGGATAATGAGGCAGTGATGTGAGATGCTGTGATCCCACTGGGGCTCAGACCAAGGCACAGGTGGGGAAGAGCAGGGTGGAGCCCAGGCTGTGGGGCTGAGGAAGGAAAGGTCTCACCTGGAGCAGGGATTGGGATCCTCTCGAGGCAGTGCCACCTTGTGCAGCCACTGCTTTCATTCTGGCTGCAGTGAGAGAAACTCACTTTATTCCTGCTCCTTCACATCCTGCCCTGAGAGCCAGCTGGGGTCTTGTGGGGAGTCAGACCCTTCCTGAGAGCTGGACTAGGTGAGGAGTCTCCATCTCACATCTGCAACGTGGAAAAATCCATACCCACGGAAGAAAAGGCCCAATGAACCCTGAACAGGCTCCACACTGAGGGCAAAATCGATGTTTATTGCACTTTGTGTATCTCTGCCCAGGGTCTGGCTTTGGAGAAGGAAAGGGTTTGCAGGCAGCTCGAAGCAGACAAGATTTTAGCAGGCAGGAGAGCATTCCAAGGGCGCTGTCCTGGCTGAGGGCAGGACCCCGCTGGGCTGCTCCGCTCCAGCGCCTCGCAGGGAGATGTGTCCTTCTGTCCTGGCTTCTGTCCCCACGTGTCCCAGCACATCAGGACTCTTATTGTGACTTTTCCTCACTTCTTATCTCCGAGGGGGGCTGCTCCTTCCCGCCCTGCTCACAGGGGCTGAGGAAGGAGGAAGCAGAATTCCCGGGAAGCAGTGACACTCGCAAGGTCGAGCTGTCACCCTGTGGTTGGCAGAGCTGCTGGGCTGTGTCCCCATCCACAGCAGCCACACCTCTCCTTTTTACTTCTTAAGAGACAGCAGTATATGAATTGAAGATTATTAATTAGATTAATTGTAAAACTTCCATGAATCGCAGCCTTCTAAATCCCAGCCTGTAATGATTTGCCTTCCATGACCAATTAGATGGGGCCAGTTAAGGTTTTATCCTTTTTCGGTATCAAGAAATAACTTTTTTCACTGCTTGAACACAGACTGGGCAGTGTGGGGTTCTCCAGCTACAACCTGGACTTACGAAAAATGCCCCTGGAAAATGGTTAATGAATTCCTGCAGCTGGGCTTTGCTGAGCACAAGGGGCTTTAGGGCTGCATTCATTTGCTCTCTGGCCAAAACCTCCTGCAAAAGGCTTTGCAGAACCTGTGGGTGGGGGGATCTTGGCTGGGTTTCATCAGCACCCCCAGCTCTGCCCTGATTTTGAATTGAATATTCAATTTAGAGCTGAGTTCAGTAGAGCAGGCTTGATGGGGCAGGAGAGAGAGAGATTCAAGCCTATTCTCCCAGCTGGGAAGAAAAAAAATCTGAAACTTTAAAAATGCAAGTCAGTTCTTCATTTTGATGCTGCATAACTGTCTGTGTGGATGGGAGAAGCACCAGGACTGTAATTGCAGACAAAATCTCTATTTCCTCTAATTGTTCCCGTAACTTGATTTACTTTGGAAATACTCAGTGGATGCTTTCCTTATTTACTGTCTCTCCTCACTGCTATCACTTTCCCTTCCTTGACTGATGAAGCACATTCGTAATTTCTCTCCATTTGGTGTGGACAGATCCAGTTGGGCTCAGCAGCAGCTTGTGCAGATAAGGAGCATAATGTTTAATATCAATGCAGAACTGAATGAGTGATTTATGGGGGAGAGGCCGTGTGCAACCAAAGGCACACCAGATGAATCTGGGATTTCAAGAGCAAGGAGGAAAATCTGAGCATGGTGAAGTTCTTCTGTAGACAGGAAAAGGAAGATGTTGGGAGATGGGAGAAGCCAGTCTTTCCTTGGTCTTTAGACCCTCAAGGCTCCGGTGAAATACCTCCAGGAGAATTTCCAAGGGGCTTAAGGGCTTCACTTGGCCATCCAGGCTTAACTAAGGTGGCACATGGGGCACAGCATTACCCCAGCACCCCAACACTCCAATGGACACACACACTCGTGTTTGATCCATACCTGTTGGGATGCGAGGGAATACAGACTGATTTCCATGGCAGCCTGATAGGATGCTGCTACCTGGCTGTCTTCAGGATCCCTTCTCCTGCCTTTTCGTGCTGTCAGTTTTCTGCACGCCTCAGGATCTTTGAGACTGGAGTTGTTCCTCCCACCTCCTGCTTCTGGAGGGAGGCACAAAGCTCCTGGCTTTCCACCGAGGTGTGTTCCTTGCTCAGCCTCAGCTGGTTCTTCTCTTCTTTCCCACCTATTTTCTTTGGACTTTCCCAGATCTTGGACACCTGGGCTCAGCTACAGCTCAGAGCTCCTGTCCTCCCTCACCCGCGTGTGCTGAGGAGGAGAGGAAGCTGTGACACCTGCTTTAATTTCCTCAGGTCTCCCTCCGGCTGCTGCCTCACAGCTCCAAGGGCTCTCACCTCAATCCAAACTAGCCAGTTTTTGGCCACAACTCCAAATCTGTTCTGGATCTTATTTCCCGTGTGCTCCGTGTAATGTTTTGTCTCTGGACAATTTTTTCTTTTAATTTTGCAGTGAAAATTACCTTGGCTGGCTGAAAGAAGCGTTTCAGAGCTGACTTGCTGATTGCAAGCCAGAGCTGAGGGCTGCCTTATAGAGACGTTTTCTTCGGGAATAATCAGCCCGAAGCCGGTCTCGGAGGAGGGTCGCAGATGAGAGCTATCAACAGAGGGGTTTATGGAACACAAGGCTTGCTCTTCAATTTCAATGCAGATAAAATCTGCCAAGAGAAGTGGAGCCTTCCCTTGTCACTTCTGCAGAGAGAGATTTTATTAACACCAATTGCGTGGAAACAGGGGGCGGCCACGGTGCCCCCATGGAGATAAAAAGACATTAATGCACTTAGGCTGTGACAGCAGAGAGCAGCTGGGTTTGGTTTATGTTCCTCTGGACTCCAGGGGGACTTCTGCACGAGCAGGGCGGGACTTTGGGGCCGAGTTTCAATGTCTGATCCCTACAGCAGAAATACGGGGTGGAGAGGCTGTGGAGGAGCAGGAGCAGCCAGGGATGCAGAGTGTGGGTGGCAAGGTCTCGAGGGGCCCCAGCTCTGTGGCAGTGTGGGTAAGGTGTAAGACCCCAGGCTTGCTGGAAATGGGATGTTGAGTCTGAGGATGGACAGGTGATCCTGGGAAAATCCTGCCCGGCTGCCGTGGGGGCTGGATGCTGGCATCCCAAAGCCTTGGGAGCACGTGTGGGGTTGTTCCTACTGCTCACCCTCCAGAGCTCCAGTCCCGGCCATGGGCTGGGTATCCTGGTTTTCTCTTTCCAACAGAGTCATTTTCACTGTCTCACGTCGCTGTCGGACCTGCAGCTGAGCTTTAGCCTGACCCACACAACGGCTTTGGGAAGCTTTGGGAAAGGATTGTCCTTGATGTGGGACACACATCCTGCTCCACTGTCCTGCACCCATCGTCGTTTCTCTTACAGGATCCCTGAGCAGGAGAAGGGCTATGGCCCATTTCCAAGCCCTGTGCCCTTGTCCTCCACAGGGTGTGGTTTTGCTGAGGCTTCCCACTGCCAGCTCAATCCCAAGCTCCCCTCATTCCATGGGCCAGGGTTGTTGGAAAGGCCAGGAATGTAAAGTCCCACTGCAGGCGCCTCCCCTGCTTGGCACAGCAGGCCCTGGGGATGGATGGAAGGATGGATGGAAGGATGGATGGATGGATGGATGGATGGATGGATGGATGGATGGATGGAAGGATGGAAGGATGGATGGATGGATCTCCCAGTCCTGGGCAGGAATTGCACAACACCCCCTGACTGGCTGCCAGACCCATCAGCACAGCTCCATCAATCAAACAGATATTCTGATGAGCCTGCAGGCAGTTCCCTGCATTTTGGAGCTCCTGGATCCTGCTGATGGGGGTGGGAGCCACCGCTGGAAATGCTTTCTCCTTCTTGGTCATCTAATTTGGAGCTTTCCAATAAATAGGCTGCTCGACATTTTTTGATTTAAAGGTCAACATCGTCTGGTGGACTCAAGGATTTTAAGATAAGTGGAGGAAATGGCACGGGTAGGCTGATTTGATAATGATCCTAATCCTGTGTCTGATCTCTGATAATGATGGTAACCCCATCAATGTATGCTCATATCATTGCAATTGGGGCTTGGATCATTTTTGGCAGAACTGATGCCTCTTAGCACAGAGTGGCTTTGCTGGAGGCTTTTAACTTGTGCAAGAGCTGCCACACAGAATGCAGAAAAGGAAGCTTAAATTGTTTTTAGGGAAAAAAATCAATCAGAGCGAGTGTTTTTGGCTAAAAAAGGTCTCAGTCTCCTGAGTCAGCTTTCCCAAAGCTGTTGGTGTTCGCTGATGAGTTATTGTGGTGATGAGCACACAGCTGACACACCAGCCAAAGTGCAGCTATGGGTGGAGATTCATTTCAGAAAACGCCTTTAAATTCCACAAATCCTTCCATTCAAGCAAACCAGGACAAGGACTGCCCTTTTTTTGGTGCTACTGAGGAAGCTGTGAGGTTGGGGAAGCTCTGTGCTTTGGGAAAGATGGGAAGTGGTTTAGCAATGGGATTCCCTCCATCCCTCCAGACTGTGGGGAACAGATATTGAAGCATCTTTCATGCTGTGTGTGCTGGAGATGTTTTCTGGCCATTGTGTGGTTTTTTTAGAAGTGCTGAAGGGAGAGCAGAAGGAAGCTTAGAAGGAAGTTCTGCCTCTGTAGACCCTGGCAGTGCTATGTCAGTGATCTGCTGCACAGCACACACAGGGCTGATATCCACAGAGAAATACAGATCCACAGTACGCTTGGAATTCCTTGGAGGACTCCTTCAGCAGAGCTCTGCAGTATCCAAGGATGTCTGGGGAGATCAGAGCTGCCAGGGCCTGGTTTCCAGTCTGCCCTTTTGCTTTGCTGTCACTTGTGAATGCTACTTAAAGTTTTCCCAAGTTAGGGATAAGTTAACTACATGGTCCACTTTTCCTGAAGGACCCCAATGCCTGGATTACATTATGCTCCCAGATTTCTGGTTTCTGATCTGATATATGGCACCAATTCTCAGGGAGCCACAGCTGCAGGGAACTTGCATTTCTCCTGTCCCCTTGAAACGCCTGGTTGTTTTTTGACTCCAGAGCTCTGTGTGACATTCCCCTAACAAGGCTCTCCTGGGGCTGCTTTCCCCTCGGCACAATTTGTCTCTGGGGGTTGTCACATGCCTTCCACGGTCCCACAGCCTTTTTCTCTTTGGTCTCTGATCTCTGGCAGGCCTGTGCTGAGAGCTGATTGCCATCTCTCCTCAGGTGGATCACTTACTGCTCTGTAACTGGCTCAAGCCAAGGGGCTGGAGATATTGGATTCCTTTGATAAGGTGCCAAAGCGACACACTGATATCTGAGCCAAAGCACTGAGTAAATGCTTTTCCCATCCCTGACCATGGTAGACTCCCAAATCCCAGTAGAAGCAACTTCTTTCTATTACTCAGCTGTTTGCTGACAGGAATTATCTGCCCTAGCAGGAGATAGTTTGTGTTCTCTGTTTGTTAGGCTCCTGCTATTGCTCGCTCCCACTTAAAGAGAGGCATAAAACTCCTTCCAGGTGACATTTGCAGGAAAAAATCAATTGTTTATCAACATCCCAGCAATCAATAAATGCAGTGATAGGTGCAACTGTCTCTATTGGAGCTGAACCTTGATTGCTGAGAGGCCAGATTTGCTGCTAAATCTCACCCGGGCCTGAAGCTGGGCTGGAGCTGCAGGACCAAAGCCTGGAGCCAGATCGATGGAGAGTTTCCTGGTGCTGTGCTGAGCCCTTCCCCTCCTCAGGGTGCTGGTGCTGGTTGCTCTTGTGCTCATTCTTTGTGCACTGTGATGCTCTGGAGCTGTTCATACCCATGTGGTCCCTCAGAGCCACGGAGCGTCTGGTCTTTGGGTGTTTCTACACCAAGTTTCACTTGTGATAAAGAGATGAACCACAGCACAAGGTGGTTCATCTCACCCTAGAGGAATTCATCACCATTTTGAAGACTTAAGTGTCTGTCCATCTTGACTAAGCCTTTTTCTGAAGAACCCTGTATTATATTTCGTTCCCAGATTCTCTTGGCCTCTGGCCTTGGTGCTGGACAAGATGGGCCTGGAGGAAGGTCTCTCACAGGGCTCCTGCTGAGCCTGGTGATAAACTTGAATTCAGCTACACTGCTGAAAAGGCCAGCCTGGAGCAACCTGGTCTATTGGAAAATGTTCCTGTCCTTGGGACTTGGATGATCTTTAAGGTCATTTCCAACCCAAGCCTTTCCATGATTTTGTGGTGAGCATGTCCAAACATCCGTCTCCTTCCTTCTGTGCTACCCCTGTCCAGCTGGCCCCTTTCCCTGGGACACCTGCAGCCTTTCCCTCTTGCTTGGAGCTGTTGCTTGATGTCTCATTAAAGGAGACAACTTAAAGATGTCCCTGTGTGCAGAGCATTCCTGAGCCTGAGCTTTCCCAGAGCTCAGGAGTGTTTGACAGAGCTCTCAGGGACAGGATGGGACTGTTGGGGTGTCAGTACAGTGCCAGGAGCTGAGGGCTGGATAATTCTTGTGGGTCCCTTCCAACTCAGGAGATTGACTCTATCATCCAGTTTTGAGGTGTCCATGTGGCCAAGGTATCCCATCACAAAGAAATATGGATAGGACTGGAAGAGTTAACATCAGCAGCTCCCAGACACGCTGGAGAGTTACATCATGTTGCTGTGGAAACTAACTTTGTGAAAGCACAGTGATGTATGGGAAAGCTTTGGGTCAGCGGGTAATAAATTCTCTTTAAAAAGTGATTTTTTCCCCATCTGCTGATGTAAACATCATTAAGAGAAATGACGGCTGGGAGATGGATTTCTTTTTATATCAATTTTCAGACAAAGAAAATAATTTTTTTTTATAATAAAAAAGTTGCTGGAAATCAGAGAGTGCTATAAATAATGAAATAAAGAAAAAGCACCGGTGATGGAACAGAAATTTTCCCTGGTGATTGGTTTACAGCTCTCTGTGATTTAATGGGAACTTGCAGTTGCCTGTGGGAAGCTGCAGCAAAGCCCTGGATGGGCTCTGTAAGATGACACTTTGCAAATTGTACCATGATTCCAAACTTGGAGGGCTTGGGAGCACCCTTGTTCTGGGAGTCCCCTCTCACCTGCATTTCCCTGCTGCCGTTGAGGGGTAAGTTTCCAACCTGCCATTCGGATGTCATTCGGATTCTCGTGGAGGCGTGGGGTTTTGGGGTTTGTTTTCCACCCTTGTGGATGCAGGAGGGTCTGAGGTGGGGCAGCAGAAGTGCCTCAGGTTACCCAAAGCAGAGTGACAATCCCAGCCAAAGGCAAGGGTGCCGCTGGGAATGCAGACAAGGGTGTCACCGTGATGAATGGGGTAATTAATAAGCAATTAATGTGCTTCAGAGCATGGCTCCAGCTTTTCTCCCAGCCAGGCACTCAGCACTGCTCCGCTTTCTCTGGTGATCCAGGCTCAGAGCAGCTCGGAATGATGGAGATGATGCTTCCAGATCTCCCCTTGATGCCACCAGGATGCAGCTCTGCACTGGCACAGCAGGCAGTCTGCTTTAGAGAGAAGGAAATCCCAGCGTGGGTGTTTCACTAATTGATGGGATTTGAAAGGATTCTGTGGGTTGTCCTTGAAATGAGTGCTCTGAAATGCCCTCCTTTGGCAGCTCCTCCATTCCCATTCCAAACTCCCTGAAAGCTGGCCCAGGTGCAAGTACTCCACCTGGCATCCCAAATTCATGTTTCCCTGGCCTGCAGCATTGTTCCCAGCTCATCCTTCTGCCTCTTCCCTCTCCTGGCTCAGCCCGGATTTCTCCATGCCCTCAAGCTCTCCCTGTTAGCCCCATTGTCCATCTCTCCTGGGTGGGTTCTCTCAGTTACATCTGAGTCCACCAAGATGATGTACTCATGTATAGACCTAAGCAAGAAGTGCATTTCCCATTTCAGGGAAAAACTACGGAGTTTAATTTAAATGTATTTTTTGTCCTGACATGTCCCTGTGAAACCATTAAAAATTGTTTACATATATTGAGTTGATTTTGGCATTTAAAGCAATTGGATAACAAGAGAAACTTCTAAGTGAAAAGGTGTTTTAGAATTAATATCAAAGTATTTCATGCCCTCAAAATAATGAAGCATGATGTTTTGATGTTGTCAAAACACTCTGGTAATTTTTTGTTTAGAAACAAGAATGTGTTGGCATTGACATGCCCAGGTGAGTTGTTCCTTTTTCAGGAAATCAACGTTCTGATGGAAAATCCTGAGGGAGCTCAGGTAAGAGCAGCCAAACCTTGCTCACTTGTGTAATAACATCCCTTTCACTCCTCAGCCTCAGGGCTTGTGCTCTAAGAGCAGTCCCAGGGGCAGGTAATTAATTGGCGTAGCTAATTCAGGGATGGGGAGGGAATATGACAGCAAAACAGGAGTAATCTGCAGTGTTTGTGAGGGAGGGAGTAGCCATGGGTTGCTGAAGAACCCAAGCAGCTTAGAGGACGTCATTGTTCTAATAGTGTAATAAAAATAAATGAATGTGGTAAAAATGCTGAAGGGGTCAAGAGGAGGCAGGAGGTTCCACAGCTCGGACACGGCGGAGGTGATTTTGCATTTTGTCATAGACTGATGGAAACGTGAGGGAAATGAGACCTTCTCATTCTCAGAAGACCAAGCACCTTCTGCTTTAAAGAGCAAAGGAGAGGAAAAGGGATGCGTGAGGTTGCAAGGGACCTCATCCCTGACAGCACACACAGGTGTGTGTCCTGAGCTCGGTGCTTTGGGATCGGCCGCGGTTTGGGGTGTCTCTGCTTAGGAAGGTGCAGCTCTGGGCTGCTCCACGGCTGAGCCTCGGCACTCTCACCCCTCCACGGAGAGAATCTGCCTCAGGAAAATGCTCCTCCCCGTGCTGGGCTGAACTGGCTGCAGGCTGGGCACAGCCATGAGCGTGGAGGTGTCTCAGGGCCACGGTGCTGCCCTTGTACTGCTCCTCCAATGTTTGTGTCAGCTGTGCTCTTTGCTGGCACCAAACTCATGGTTGCCTTCCCAGATCATGGGGAAAAATCTCCAGCATCCCCTCAGCTGGGAGCAGAGTTTTCCCTGAAGAGCCCTGAGCAGAAGGACTTGTGGGTGTGGGGGATGAGGAGCTCAGTGTGACCCAGCTGTGCTCCCCCCGTGCCCTGGGCTGATCCCCAGCCCAGGCAGCAGGAAAGGGATTGGGATTCTGCCCCTCTGCCCCACCCAGGTGAGACCCCAGAGCTGCCCCAGCCCTGGGGCTCAAAGCATCAAAGAAGGATGTGGAGCTGCTGGAGAGGGCCCAGAGGAGGTCACACGGATGCTCCAAGGGCTGGAGCCCCTCTGCTCTGGAGCCAGGCTGGGAGAGCTGGGAATGTTCACCTGGAGAAGGGAAGGCTCCAGGGAGAGCTCAGAGCCCCTTCCAGTGCCTGAAGGGGCTCCAGGAGAGCTGGAGAGGGACTTCGGAAAACATATGAAGTGACAGGACAAGGGGAATGGCTTCAAACTGAAAGAGGGGAAGTTTATCTTAGATATACAGAAGGAATTCCTCCCTGTGAGGGAGGGGAGGCCCTGGCACAGGGTGCTCAGAGAAGCTGTGGCTGCTCCTGGATCCCTGGAAGTGTCCAAGGCCAGGTTGGACAGGGCTTGGAGCAGCCTGGGATAGTGGAAGGTGTCCCTGACCATGGCAAGGGGTGGAATGAGATGGGCTTTAAGGTCCCTCCCAATCCAAACACCTCTGGGATCCTGTGATTCATTCCATAATTCTCTGATTCATTCCATGAACCCCACCTCAGCTCCTGCTTCCAGAGTGAAATTTCCTCTGCTCTGCAGGGGTCAAGATTTCAAGTCAAGAGCCCCAATTCTTTTTCCTCTGTTTTGCCCACCCAGCAGAATTCCAGGCTGGGGAAATTGTTGGAGCTGTGGTTTTAACGTGACAGCAGTGATGAGAGGGCGAATGATGTTTCTGTCAGTGCACTGAAGCCATTGTGCACTATTGATTTTTGTATTTGTTTGGTTTTTGTTGGTGTTTTTTGTAGCAGAACACTCCATTCAATGCAGTGTAAAACACTCCATTAAATATTAATGCTTTCCCCCACTTCTTTCCTCTGTGGACACGTCTCCTTCTGTTTTCCCAGGTCCCCATCCTGCTGGACAGCTGGAGGATGTTCCCACCAAATGATCAGCAGGTTGAAGATGCTGCATAAAACACTCAGCAGTGCCCCTTTAATGTGGAAGCAACTTGACTTTTATTGCCAGTGCTGAAAGCATCTACAAATGTAGATTTAGCATCAGCCTCCAGGCTTAAGATACAGCTGTTATATTTTCCTTTCTTCCTTTAATTTTTTCCCCCTCTCCTTTTGCACTAATGTAATGCTTATTTAGGAACTGCAGCCATCTGTGGCTGCTAGGGATGGCACTGTTAAATTTGCTGTTGCTTTCTTTCCCCTGGTTTGATGAGGCTCTCAGTACACAGAGAATTCCCCAGGACAGCAGAGACTTGCTTTGAATGCTGTTTTTTTGGGTTTTTTTGTTTTTTTTTTTTTTTTTGAAACACATCCCAAAGACATTGTTCACAGAGCTTTGTCTGTGCTGGGAAAGGTGGTCAGCTGGAGAGCTGAGATCCTGCCTTGTCGTGGGTTAATGAGGTGAGATTATGAAGAACCAGCCAGCAAAAGAAGTTGATGAAATTAGAGGGGATGGGAAACAAAAAGGGAGGGAAGGAGGAAGGGCTGGGACCAGAGCCCTTCCTGTCCCTCTCAGCAGCCTGCAGTTTTTGGTGAGATGATTCATGTGGGGACTGGGGCACCTGCAGTACTCAAGGGAATTCTTTTGTGTTTTTCCAGTGAAATGCTCTGCCTCAGCAGAGGGACAGGGCTCTATCCCGAGTGGGCAGTCTGGAGCTGGGCACAGCCCTGCCCCAGCCTGGCACAGCAGGATGGATGTGTGATGTTGCCAGCAGGGATTTGGCTCTTCGTGTCAGGAAAGGCAAAGCTGGCTTCTGCCTGTTTTGTCCCTGAGCTGCCTTCTAATGCCACGTGCTCACCCCTGTGAGGAAAGGTAAATCTTAAAAATTGCTATAAAGAGAAAGGAAAATATCTCTCCTTTGGGCAAAGCCCTGTAGAGAAAGCTGCTCTAGATGTCCTACAAGTGATTTACCTTTTAATTTCCCTCTCTTTGACTTTGTTTAGTGTTCTTTCTGTCGCCTGCTCCAGTAAATTGTCCTCTGTGGGAACCACAGCTCCTCTTTGTACTCTGGAGCCTCTTCCCTGTGCATTGCCCTCTGCATTGGAAGGTTAACAACGAGTTTATCAGAAAATACTCTTGCATTGTTTGGAAAATCAAGAGTACCCACAGAGGGGAGGTGCTGCTTTACGGTCTGGAGGAGCTGAGGTGGGTTGTGTTTGACCAGAAATGTTTTGGCTGCATCTCCTTGGGTACCCAGGCCCTTTCCTTGCCCCTGTCCATACTAGTCCTGCAAGGCAGGCTGGCTCCAGGCTGTTTGAAATGGCTTTGCCACCTCCCAGGATGGGATGAGGTGTTCCAAATGCTGATGGTTTGTCCTGGGACAGGGCAGGGACTGCTGCAGCCCCATGAAGGGGGGAACTGATTGAGTTCCAGGTGTCGGGAAAGTCACTTTATCTTTCTAGGCTGCCTGAAGGTCCCTCTGTGCCTGGGGTCCCAGACTCACTGGAAGCTCCTTAGCTGTCCCCACGACTGATGGTTCTCCATCCTTCAAATCCAGGCAGTCCAGAGCACAGGATCATGCCTGGCATGTTCCAAGCCAGTCCCTGGGATGTCCCAGGGCATGCTCCTGAGCTGGAGGTGAGGACTGGAACCTGCACTGCTGAAGGCACAACCCCCATCTCCCGAGAGCCTGGCACCGTGGTCCTGCAGCTGTCAGCATGATGAATGGATGTTGTGTTTTATTTCCTGCTTTATCAAATACTAATTATGTAGATGATAATTCTCAGCATCACGGCTCCTGTTGGCTCATTTGTTTTTCACTCTCCAGAGCAAGAATAGGGGGTTTTTCCATCCCCCCTCCCCTCCCATTCTTGAAATTCTGCTTTAATTGCTTCTCTTTGGCTTTTGCTTAAGGTTTCCTGCTCCGAACAGGTCAGTGTATTGATCCTGCACTTTGATAAGGTCAGCAGAGATCAACTGTGACATTTCCAGGAGATTTGCTCCTCCCCTAATGGGCTTAGTCATCAAAGAGTTTTCCAGGGGACAGGGCAGGGGAGAGATTGGATTTCAGCTCTTACATATGTTTATTTGGGCAGGCCTGGAAGGTTCTGAGTAGTGGGATCACTTGGCAGACCAAAGGATGTGCTGTTCAGGTTATGACTCTGGTGCCAACCATTGTCACTACATGTCACAGAAGCCCTGTGTGACTGGGTGAGGTGGCACCAACTGATCCCAAAGGGCACAGAACAAGGTGACCCCCACTCCTGGCACGCCCACAAACCCCAACTGGGGGCTCCAGCCAAGCCCACCTCTGACCATGCAAAGGAAGGTGAGGAGATAACAAAAAGAGCAAGCGAGCAACTTCTGCTGGGCCAAATGAGCTTGGGAGAGGAATATAAATCAACAAATTCCTTCCTGAGGTCCCGGGGAGTGAGACTGGACTACAGCTTCTTGGGGAGTGCAAGGCTGAGCAGCAGATTACCCAGAATTTCCTGTTCTTGTCACGGCTGAGGGGACAAGGAAGGGAGCAGGGGCAGGGAGGGATGCCCTGAACCATCCAGCCCTGCTCCCTCTGCTGCTGTCTCCCAGGAGCTGGATCAAAGCCTGGCTCTGAAGGAGTTATCTACTACAGCAGCATCCAAGGAGCAGGATCCACACCCTCGTGAGGTCCTCCAGTGTCCCTCCCTGCAGGGAAGTTGCGCTATATTTTGGGATTTATCTGACCTGAGCTTCCAGGCATTCAATCTCATCATCTTGTTGTCAAAATCCTGGGAAGTCCCCAGGATTCTGAAGCCAGGATATTTCCATGCTGATGCCTAGACATCTTGGGATGTTTTAAAGCAACTCTTTGGCGAACTGAGGAAGATGAGCAGGGTTGAGAATTTTTACGGCTCTCAGCTGCGTGTATGGAATCATTTAAAATGCTCTCCAAGGCCTCCCCTCCCTGTGTGGACACCCCACCATCTCCTGGAAAAGCTCTAAAAACCCAGAGCTGAGCTGTGCTCTGCACAAGGGCTCTCACCGCCTCTAAATTGCTGGAGGGGGGTTGTTTTTTTCCTATAAAGTCATGCAAATGTGGGTGAAATAGGGGAAAATGTAGGGTAAAAGAAGAAGGAAATGCAAATGTCCAGTGAGATCCTGGTTCCTGTCCCTGCTTGGATGAATATTCACTTACTCCAGGGACAGCATCTTTAGTCCTGCTGCAGTCAGTGCTTTCTGAGGTAATCTCTCACATTGGAAGGAGCTGTCATTTGCATTCCTGGTTCCCAGAGGTGTTATCTTGCACTGGCTTGCATCAGACTACATTTTTCCACAGTGATGTACCTCAGCAGCGAAGAGGGGGTGAGCAGTGGTCAAGTGACTGTGTCTGGCTGAGCAAAACACCCCGTGTGTTGTCACCCTTTCCAGCCACGTGTGGATGTTTATCCTCCTGAATCCCTGCTTGGCCACACGGATCAAGGGGCCCTCGATTGGGGCAGATCTTGTTGACACTTGATAGAAAAGGTGTGAAAAATGTATTTAGTGGCTCTGTAAGGGGCCATGAATCCTGCCCCTTGTACGTGGGCTCATTTAACCCACACTGTGACCTGCCCTGTTCTCATCGTTACTTACTTGTGACCTCCCTTTCTGCTGTCTATAAACATTCCCAGTGAAGGGAATCACTCCAGCAAATGGTGGATGAAATGCTGAATGATGTGGACAGAGAGCAGAGCACTGGAATTGATCTAAACTGCCTGGATGTCCCTCCAGGTTCAGGAGCAAAAGCTTTTTTTTCTGTGTATTTTCAGGCTATGAAGTGAGGCCTGAAAAGTTTTCAGGGTGTCCCAGGTAATGACAGAGTGATTCAATCGGGCTCTCCTATCAGATCCTCTCTGTCCTGCTTGTCTTCCCCTCTCCCTTCTCCATCTCTTCTCTAGAGGGCTGGATTGGCATTGCTCAGGTGGGCAGCTCAGCCTTCAGGAGAGCAATTCCAGGCTGTGAGGTAACTGTTTAATGAAGCTTGTGGCCCCAGATGCTTCCCTGTGCAGCCCTGCACAGCCCAGGGGGGTTACTGTGTTGCCTGTCCTGTGCACTCAGGATTTCCAAGGTGTCAGCCTCGGACACTCCTGGCTCTGCTCTTGGAAGCACAAGGGAGACACGAGCCAGCCCAGGCCCACAGAGGGAGGCTGAGGCTAAATCACTCATTACAGTCACTTTTAACTGGCTTTTTCCCACCTGGGCCTGAATTACCTCAAGGAACAGAAGAGTTTTTTGCTATTCTGGCTGTGGTCCCATCCTTCTCCCTGGAAATCCTGAGTAACCCAGCAGAGGTGGGGCAGAATGGAGCAGATCCCCTGCAGGCAGGGATGTCACCAGAGCCTGCAGATGGATTAAGTCCTGTGCCATAGTCAGGTTAATCTTTTCAAATTCTGCTTCCAGGAAAGAAGTGATAGCTTTGGTCATATTTAAGTAAGTTCAAAGACTGGGGATGAATTCCTTAGGCCTTGGAGTGGATGGAGAAGGACAGTGGGGTCCTCAGAACTGGATTTGAAATGGAGGGTTGTTTCTGTTTCTGTCCCGAGGTATTGTGTGAGTTAGGGCAATCACAGAGCTCCCAGCACTCAAAGGTTCAGTCACCTTGGTGTCACCCTCTGTGTGGGCTGTGAGGGCACCTGGGCCCCCTCGAGGACCTTCCCTGTGCTCCTGGATGCTGTGGCATGGCATGAGCTGACTGGAGGTGGACTTGCAGTGAGCAAAATGCTGTTTTTTTGGGTTTTTTTGTTTTTTTTCACTTCAGGATGGGGTTTGGAAAGCTTTGGGACACTGGTCTGCCATGTGTGTCTTGGGGCTGGGTGTCAGCAGGGCTGCTCACATCCCCCTGCCAAAAACATCTGCCAGCAGCTGGGATCTGCCTCTTTTCCCACTCCTGTTCAGCTCCTTCACTGCACAAACCCTCTCTGGGTTTGTGTCCTTCAAACCCTTCCTCTTAAACACTTAGTCATCACTTAGCTAAACTACTATATACAAATATAGCTCTTTTGATCTTCCTACGTAAATCAATACCTGCTGTCCTTTCATCTTTGTAGGGGCTTTCTCTGAGCTCTCTCCAATCCACTGTCTTTAAAATGGAGTCGTCTTTCCTGCCTGATCCTCCCCAGTTTTCAAATTTCCTGAAGCCCCTACACCTGCAGGAAATCCTGGTGGCTCCCTGCCACCTCCACTGCCTTCAAGTGGTGAAAGTGCTTTGTACAGAGCATGTCTTGTCCCCTTGGATTGCTGTGGATCTTCCTCAGCTTGTTCTGGAAGTGAAGAAGCCCAAGCTCATGCTCCCAAGGGAAAGGCACAAGCCAGTCTCAGCTCTGTGCCATTCTGGGCTGAAGGAAAGTTGTCCCACTTGGGTTATGGAGAGGAATTCCTGCAGGCACTGGTGGCTGCAGAGATGAACCCAATGTTGTAACAATACAGCAAATGCCCAGGGAAGTTGTGGCTGCCCCATTTCTCCCTGGAAGTGCCCAAGGCCAGCTTGGATAGGGCTTGGAGCCACCTGGGCTAGTGGGAAGTGTCCCTGCCCATGGCAGGGGGTGGCACTGGCTGAGCTTTAAGGTCCCTTCCAGCCCAAACCATTCTGGGATTCTGTGAAACACGGGAGGCAGGGTCAAAGAAGCCCAGGATGAAGGAAGGGAAATGAGCTGCAAGTGGCAGCTATTTATCCCTTCAAAGCAGGAATGTGGGCATCCCTTCCCGAGCTAACCCTGCCTGGCTGCCCCCGGGGCTCTGCTGGAAGGCTTCAGCCAGGCTGCACGGGAAGCCAGACCCGGGACACGGATCCCAGGCACAGGTGGGGCAGTGGCACTGTCATTCCTGTGGCAGGGATGGCTTGGCTCCCATCCGCTGCCTGGCTGGAGCCGTGGGAGCAGCAGGAGTGCCCTGCTGGGGTCGGGCTGTGATTTAGTGCAGGTGTCACAGCCCGAGCCCGGCTTACACTTCATCCCAAGCGTTTGGTCTGCTGGTTACGTTACAGTTGGTAAATAAAACTGTCAGGGAAATGGGCTGGAGCATGTGACCGTGGCTTTAGGGCGAGAATTAAGTCTCTCTGTAGGATTTGAAGAGGCCATTGTGCAATTCCTTCCCCTCTCCTTACCTCCAGATACCCTGAGACTATTCCAGCTCTGGACTGGGAACGCTGGGAAAGTCATTAAAGCCATTACAGTAAAAAACCTTCTCCCTTCCCCCTTCAAATGAAAGGTTTATAATAGCAATAAACCCTTGATTTTAGCATCTCGTTATGGGTCAAATAAAAGCTGGTCAGGAGCAGGAGACAGGATCTCATCCCTCTGCTCATCCCCTCTGGATAAATGTAGTACTGCTGCCATGGGCCATATAGCTTAATTAGCCACTCTTCTCTGCTGTTCCTTAGGAAAAATACTTTGCAAAGCCTAGGCAGGCTGTCCGTGTCATATTTCCCATGTTCCTAGAGGTGTTAATGAATTCATTAATCACTTAATGGCAAGGAGGGTCTTTAGGGACCGGCATCGCAATTTACTGCTCCCAGGAGGAAGAGGCTCTGTCACTGATCTAAAGTTTCAGTTCCACTAATTTGTGCCAGCAGAGCCACCGAGCTCCTTTCTGCAGTCCTTGGAGTCCACGTGGATGTCCCAGTGGGGGCATGGCAGTGGAGCATGAGCAGCAGGGCTGGGAATTTGCTGGATGGGGTCTTGTGCTGAATGATGTCCTGGCTCCGGAGCATCCAGAGGCTGAGCAGGGCAAAGGAAGCCTCTCCCCATCCTCCTGCTTGTGTTCTTTGTGGGATTTTTTTTTTCTCTTTTCCACTGGGACAGGCTTCCTGAAAAACCACTGGAAAAGCTCCTCCATGCAAGAGGCTTGGAAGTGCATCCTGAGCCTCAGAGGCTTCTTGCTGACTTACAGGAAATCCAAACTCTGGCAGCGTGGCTGTGTAATGTGGCCTGGGACTGCAGGCTCTGCCGTGAAACGAGTCTGTGAATCTTTTCTAGCTGAAGAGCGTCAGGGGGATGTATTTTGACTGAAACTGTCAGTTGAGATGTGAATTTGAGTGTTTGCATTTCTGTGCTGCAGAAAATGTTGATTATTTCAGTCTCTCGCCCTCGTTGCGGGAGAGCGGCGGATGCCAAAGTTCCCAACAAAACGGCTCTTTTGGCTTCTTTCTGATCACACAGCAGAGCAGGGAGGGGAGGAGGTGAACAGAGCCCTCCTCTCTGCTAATTCCCTTCCACCAGCCTGTCATCACTTTGCAATTGCACCTTTTGGGAAGATTTTTTTCTCCCCGCTTTTCTGTTCTCCCGTTTAACTTCTGCTCTGATTTCTCTTTCCATCTTTCCTCTCAGTCTGTTGCCTTCCCAGACTGAGGGCCAAGGGAAGCAGTGGAAGTGTGTAAGACAAGGGGTAGCAGGGCCATGCATGGGGCTGTCCATGTGCAGGCATTGTCTCCCCATCCCTGATTCCTCCCTGGATCCATTCCCCGCCGTGGGGCTCTTTGTTCCACGGCTGTTGTGAGGACCTGTGAGATGAAAGGCGGGACAGAAGCCACGTGTTGGCCTGGGAGAGGAGAAAGGAGGGAGAGAAAGCAGGAGTACAAACCCACTTCATCAGAGCAAACACAAAGGGAGGCAATTTCAATAAATGCCAGATGGTCCAAGTGAACCAGAGCCATGGAGAGCCCTCCATGTCCAACTGTTTGCTTTGGCAGGGAGCCTTCGGCTTTCAAATGAGAGCCTCCCGGGCACCCTCTTCTTTTCCTTGGCTTTCCTCAGCCCCTTTGCTCATCCTCTGGACCTCTCCTCCTACTCCCTTTGATGCCTTTCCCGGCCTCCCGTCTCCTGCTGCTGCCCGTGGCTCGCGTTGCCCCTCAGATGTGCGGAAGAGGGAAGGTGTTCCCTGTGTGTGGGGATCCAGCCCCATTCCAGCACCACGAGCTGTCCCTGTCCAACAGCAGCCCTCTGGAATGTGGGAGAACATGAATCCTGCTGGGATGGTGGGGTGGCATCTGCACAGGGTGGAGGGGAGGCCACTCCCAACACAACCCTTGGTCGAATGAAGGAGCACTGGTGATCTTGGGGGTCTTTTCCAACCTTACTGATTCCATGAGCATGAACTTCTTCCTTCCCTTCTGGGGAGCCTGGGTTGGCCTGTGTTGTTTTGTTTTGGCCAGAATTCCTGCAGGATCTTTGCAAGGAGAGGACCCAGCACAGGGAGGGAGGGACTGGGGATGGTTCAACTTGAGCGTCACCACCTGAGGTGTTGCTCCAGATGCTGCAACATCCCAGGAAGGCCCTGGAACACCACAGGAGGAGAGATCTAGCTACCAAGGGGCTCTTTTGTTCTCGCTCTACATTCAAAACATTTATTATTCTAAATTGCCTTTCACAATTCTTTCATTTTACAATAACTGTAAAATGTTTTGAGTGGTGTTTGTCATGTCACCTCCACAGTTCCCAACAGGAATGCCATCAGTCATTATTCCAGTCATTAGCAGAATGTCCAGAGCTGTTGGGGCTGCTTTTGTGCTCTCCAACCTCCCATGCTCCATCTTTCCTAGAGCAGATAGTGTTGGGACATTAGGGTTGAACCTGAGGGGGAGAGGGGAACAGAGATAACAGGGAGAAGAATTGGTTGGAGGGATTCTGGTGTCCGGATCAGAGTGCTGTGCTCAGGGATGCTGCCCATGGAATATCAGTAGAAATGAGGCAAAAAGCACCGTTTCCCCACGTGTTTGGGGTGTCTTAGCTCTGTTCCTGGCAGCACAGTCCAAAACCTCTCCCTTCAATCCATCTGGCTTGGCCCTGAAGAGGTGCTTCTGCTCTGATGATGGGGATCTGTGGATGGAGAGGAAAGGCTGGAATTCAGCAGGCAGCCCTCAGCCACTGGGAGTCCAGTGATGAGCAGCCCTGGTGGGAACCAGGTGGCAGAAATTCTGGATCCACTGGGTCTCTCCCATTCCCTGCCCAGGGGTGCCCACCTTCCAGCAGCAGCTGGAAGCCCCAGCAGGAATTCTGGAACCAGCAGGTCTCCCTTGATAAACAAAAGACAGACAGGTAGGTTATGTGTTTCTATAAAAGTATTTTTGATGTGCCTTCCTTCCCAACATTTGGCAACACTGAAACCTTGGGAAATTCATTCCTATTTCCCTCATTTCAGGGGTGGGATGTGGTAGGGAGACTGTACTCCCCCCAAATCCTGCTTTACCTCAATGCCCTCTGTTGAGCTTTCCTAAGGAAAATGTTGAACTTCCTTTTCAAACCCCACATCCATTTCTCTGCAAATCTCACCAAAGTCTTGACAGACTCAGGGACCAAATAAAGAATTTTACTTAAACTGAGTATTAGGTTTCATTCAAACCCAAATTAAAAGGAAAAGGAAATAAGAGAAAAGTATTTCTTTATTTTCCTATTTTCCTTCTGTTTTTGGAAACCTTGGGGAAACCAGAACTCTTGAGCTCCCTAGGAGATTCCAAAGGGAAAGACTTACTGGGTTGGAATAGAATGTACACAAACCAGAAAAAAAGATTTATTTGGGGTTTTTTTTTGCCAAAATACTGGCGTTTTGCACCACAGTACAAAAACTGTCCCATTCTCCCAAGGTCTGCCTTCTCAGTTTTAATTTTCTCAAATATAAAACCAGTTTACATCTTTGCAGGACAACCACGTTCTCAGTACTTTTAACTACAGATTCACATTGATTGTCCTTGTTTTTTATAGGAAGCTGGGGAAAAATTATTTATGGGCATATTTTCCTCCTTTCTAAATGCAAATTATTAATTCAAGTGAAGAAGTATAATTGTTTCCTGATATTAGGTATTTTTAGGTGTGCTCACATCTGAATGCTAGCGAGAAGGCCTTTTTCCATTACCCTTTGGAAAGAAAAACAAATTTCAATGGGATTGTATTTGTTGAATACTGATTAAAGGAACTGAACAGAATTTCAAGTTTCCATGGGAAATAAAGTATCAAATGTGACTTGGTGAGTGAAACTATTGCCTGAGTCTTAGAAGTTTATTATCAGATTAAATCACAGCTATGATAAAAGACAATTTGTAATGCAGATGATGGAATAATATTCTTTATCAGGAAAAAGGAATTTCTTGTGTTCTCCCAAACTTGGAATACAGCAGGAGTAGTTATGGACACACAGAATGAGTGACCTGAATCAGCTACAAAAAAGTCATCTGTGTATATCCAATTACCCCAAAATGTGAGATTTAAAATTATTAAGGGCTGTCTTTCAATTCTGAGAGAAGTCAAAAGCAAAGGTGATTTCTGTGGATTCACATTGTCCCTGGGGCTGATGCTACAGACACAAACTTAGGCTGGTTTGGGCGATCCCACAGGCCAGATCCACAAATTCTTGGTCCAGCCCTTCAAGTTCTTCAGGTTTGTGACGTTGTCCTCGGGAGCTGTGGTTGCCACCCAGCAAACCTGTCCTGCCCTGTCCCTCGTGTGTGACCTACCCTGGGTTCTGACACCTCCCAGCTGGATTTCGACTCCCTGGGCGCCATTAACTCCCACAGCCCAATCCCACAGACCCCACGGGGCCAGGACATCTCCTGGTGGCTGAAACTCTGGTTAGGGTGGTGACAGTGATGGGAGAAGAGGGAAGCTGTGAGTAATATCTGCAGTGGGTCCGTAGGAAGGAGCAGTGGTTGGAGGGAAGGCAGCAAACTGCAGTGCTCTGGTGAGGCACTTCAGCCTCCAGAAAGCTCAAATTGATCTTTGGTGCAAGGAGTGCCACTCCTGAATTCAATAAATCCTTTTATAGATTGCCAGGTTTATCTTGGACCCAGGTGGGGTGAGCTTGTGTCCCTGTCTGGACAACAGGCTGCTCCCAAGGCCACTGTCACTGCCCTCCTGAGAGGAAACATAATGAAAGGCTTGTGGGTTGAGATAAGGACAGGGGGAGATCACTGACCCATTGCCATCATGGGCAAACCAGACTCAGGTTTGGGATATTAATTGAATTTATTACCCTTCACCCCCAGTGCTCAAAAGGAGACAAGACCGCTGGGGATTTTTGTCTGCATTTGGAGACCCTCCACTGCTGTCCTGAATGTCCCCTGGCAGGCAAGACAGGGCCCAGAGCCCAGGAAATCCTGAGCAGACCCTCTGAAGAGGCTGGACTTTGTGACTTCAGTGCCCAGCCAGGACAGAGGCACTGCTAAGGAACGATGCTGAACTCAACAAGATGGAGATGGGATAAGGAGAGGGACTGACTGGGCCTGGGTACCTGGGAGCTGCTGCTGCTCTTGTTTATGCTGAGTCTCTCTGTGGGGTTTGTTCTCCAGTTTGTCTCAGCACGATGAGAGGCCTTTAAGTGAGAGGCTGTGGTTTACAGAGTCAACAGATTTAAGCAGGCTACGAATATTAATTATTAATTACCGTTGGAGAGTGCTATCCATTAGATTGCTGAAGTAGTTAACAGCTCTGCCTCGTCCTCCCCGCAGACACGCTCTCGCTGTCAGATTTCTCCCCCCAACCAAGACCTCAGCGCTAGAATTAGGCCAGAAACTATTTTCCAGTCGAGTGGCTTTTAATGGGCTCTCCAGACGTGTTCTTTGCATCCTGTGAGTGACTGGATCTGTGGAGAGCAGAGTCACTGAGATCGATTCGTTCTTTAAGCAGTATTAGGGGTTTAACTAAGTGGGGCTTGGTGCTGCTGGAGGTTGGGTCTGTTCTCCAGGAGCACCCACTAATTACCCACAGCCCAGGGCAAGGCTGTGCTCTGGAGAAGCCCATTTGCAGGACTCCTGAAGGGAGCTGTTTTTCTGATGGGAAGCACAGTGCTGGTCTTTGCTGGGTCATCTCCTGTAGAGGAAGCGTCTTCCCAGGGGCTCAGAACGTTCCCGGGGTCCCGCAGCTGTGGCAGGATGAACCAAGCAGTGCGTGGTGCTGAACATGAAGGTTTGGAGATGGCACCACACCCCAGCTCTCTGCAGATGTTCAGAAGGTGTTTGAATGTCTCATACAGTCTTTAGAGTCACTGAGGTACTGCTTTACTGCTCCCTTCCTGTGATGTGACACCGCAGCACATCCTCCCTCAGGGACACCTTCTTGTCGTCTGAAGTTTCCTTCATGTGAAGGGACTTGCCATGGGAGAGGAGTGCCATGAGGGAAGGACTTTGGGATGACATTGGGAAGGCTTCTGGTGGCTTTAAGTGTATGGCTGAGGCTGGGCTGGTGCTGTCTTGGAGGAAGAGTGGAAAAGACACTCCAAAATTGCAAACAAGCCCACAGAAAGCTATGAGTCTTCTCTGGTGGCCTCATCACATTCTACAGAGTTGTGTGAGGAGATGGGACCTGCTTCCCAATTCTCCCTCCCTTCCTTCCTTCCTTCCTTCCTTCCTTCCTTTCCCCATGATTCAGCCAGGCAGCTCAGAGCAGTGGCCACGGAGCTGGGGATGAGCAAAACTCTGTGTGGGAGCCAACCAAAGGATGAGCCACTAGCCTCCAGCTCTTGAACTGCTTGGCTTCCTCCACCTCCTGGGACAGAAATTCGGGATAAAGCATAGTCCTCCTGACGGGAATCTCTCAGGCAGCAACAAAAAGGGCAGTGCAGGGGAGGCTCCCTCTGCCAGAGGCAGGAATATTGTGATCCGTAAGGAGCTGACTTGTTTCCAAACACCTTGCACGCTTTGTTCGTGCGCTGTATTAAATAGCCGGCAGAATTTAATTCCTCTGGGAAAAAACCCCAAACAAAACAGCCTCCCCTCCCCCAAGTGCAGCCACGCTGTAATTGGGCTGTGACAAACGTCTCCCGAGCTGGCAAAGGGGGTGCTTGGAATTCTGACGTGTCTTCAGTCTAGGCAGACAGTTTGGCAGGGAGAGTCACAGCTGGGTGATTCCAGCTCCCCCAAGCCGGGGCTTTTTGAGGGAAAACGCTGACAGATCCGCAGGAACAGCGAGCAGGACTCTCATAATTTATTTTTAATGCCGTGCTGTCTTTAACTGTGCAATTTCCTCCAGGGTGTTTGCTTTGAGATTGCGGGATAATTACATCGCAGAAACCAGGCTAATTACAGTTAACAGCCTGAAAAAGTGAGGGCCCCCATTTCCCACCCCCTCCCAGGTTTTTCCAGCATCGTTCCTCGCCGGCGAGGAAGCGGCTTTGCGGAGCGCCGGGGATGCTCTCTGCCCGTGCTGGCCCCGCTGATCCGGGCTGGGGGCGGCCCCTGCCAGGACCGCGACGGAGAACTCGACAGCGGGGAGGTCGCCGTGCTGCGGGAGGGACGGGGAGGCGGCTGGGGAAGCGTGTCAGTGGTCAGTGTGTCAGTGCCCTCTGTTGGGACCAGCCCGCTCAGCCACCAGCAGCACGCTCTGCTGAGAAGGATGGAGGTGGAAGAGGTCCTGAGTTTTCCAAGCCTCGCCAAACTGGACCTGAATCCAGCAGAGTGCAATGGCTGCAGTATCACACGTGTGTTTTCTGCCTCTGCTCATCCATTCCCTGCATCCTGCACTGTGCAATGGATGCAGATATCTCCACCTGTGTTTTCTCTCTCCATTCATGCATTCCCTACATCCAGCACTGTGCAATGGATGCAGATATCTCCACCTGTGTTTGCTCCCTCCATTCATCCATTCCCTACATCCAGCGCTGTGCAATGGATGCAGATATCTCCACCTGTGTTTGCTCCCTCCATTCATGCATTCCCTACATCCAGCAGAGTGCAATGGATGCAGATATCTCCACCTGTGTTTTCTCCCTCCGTTCATCCATTCCCATTATCACCTTCAGTTACTCAATGGCAGGCCAGGCATGAAGGGATTCCCTAGGGCTGGAATTGAGGTGGGGATCCTCTGGGCAGGCCTTCCACTGCCTTCCCAATGAAAGATCCTTTCCCCTGCTGCTCCCACGCTTTCTATTCTGCATTTAACACAGGGGGTGTAAGTGTGGTGAACCATGGTTTTTGCAGGGTAGTTAATGCCTTTATTTTAGCCCAAATGGTGGGGAAAAAGTGCCTCAAAAATCTAGCCTGAACCTGACAAATGTGTGGGCTTGGGTTCTCGCGAGACAAGAGCAGCGTCTGCTCTGAGACGTGTCCTTGTTTCTGTCTCTGTCAGCTGGGCTGATAAAAGCTCCTCGTGTTTCCTGCAGGCCTTCCTGCCGTGATTTATGGGTTTGGGCTGAGCCCTGGAGCCCCCAGGGCTGTCAGAGACACGGAGGGGTGGGAGGGATGCTGATTTTAATTGAGGCAGCCCAGTCAGAGCTCCCAGGGCAGGGATATGCTGTTCCCAGCAGCCCAAGGGTGCCAGGCTGTGCTCCAGATCCTCAGGGTGGTCCTGCAGGGCCTGGCTCTCCTTGCTGAGCTGAGCTGCCCAGCCCATGCTCGGTCAGAAGTCACTCTGAGAGCTGAAAAGGCTCATCCTGCCCTGACCATCACCTTGCTGGATCACACCACAGTGGCCAATTCCGTAGGGAATGACAGCAAAGAGCTCTGGAGCAATGCAGCCCCCCTTGCCACCCTCAGCAGCTCAGATGCTGCTCCCATGTCTGCTCCATGGCTTTTCACACGATCTGACCCCTAATTCTGGCAGTCTTGAGAAAGAATTCATTTTCTCTTCTGGAGTTCCCCATCAGGGATTAATTCAATGATTTCTTTTTCTTTCCCATTGTTTGTTTTTAATGATTAAGGTGATAGTTGTAAATTGTTAACAAGTTCTGGTAGAAATGCGATCCCTGGGAACTTCTTTTGTGCTGAATAAAATAAGGGGGAGATTGATTTAGCAAAGCCGGTTGAGTTGCTGCTGTGCCTTCAAAGATTATCTTGGTTCTGCGTGAAAGGCCAGATTTCTGAGCAGTATTTTGGCCTAACTGAAGTCAGGTGCTTAAGCACCTTCAAAATAAGAGCAGTCTCTGTCTGTGGGGAGCGATAATATTGTGTGTTAAACCAGCCAGTGTATTAGAACTTCCTCTTTTTGGCCGGGCGATTTTTTCAGGTGAATCCTTTCCTCTGGCAAAGCGCTGAGCTGGCACAGAGGGATTATTTGGTGAAAAAAGCCCTTTCTCTGCTGGGAACAGCCCATTTCCCTGGAGGCCAGTGGGGCTGGTGAGGGTTGATGCTGGTGACATCTCCATGGGATGCTTGGTCTGAGGGCCGTGGCTTTGCACAGAGCAGAACCTGCGGGGTTGCCTTGGCTCTTTTTTCTTCGCTTTCCTTGTGCTGAGTGTTTGCTGAGCTCCAAAGCATTTACTCCTGGCAATTATTCTGATGAGGCAGGGGGTTATTTGAAAACTGCGAACGGAGGTTTCTGGGGAAATGTCTTCAAAGGCTGATCTCCTTTCAATGGAGGTTGTAATTGTTTAATGATTTTCTATATGGATTTCCGTGTGGGCTGCTGCAGGACAGGCAGGGCTGGTTTGTCAGCAGAGAACATCTGCTCGTGCTTCGCCCTCTCTTCTCCTGGAAGGCTGGTCAGCTGCCTCCTGAGCAATACTGGAGATTTTTGATTTATATTTCCCTTGGCTTTCCTGCTCTGTCTCAGACCCAAACCTCAAACTTGCCGTGGTTTTTTTCCAATTAAATCAGCTGTCTTTCCCACACACCTTGGCTCTGTCATCCTTGGGCTGCAGGGCTGCAGTGATGCTGCTTTAACAACCAGAACTGGGCTGGTCCTGCCCTCTTCTGCTGCAGCTGATGAAACATCTTGTGCCCCTCCAAAGCTGAAAAACCCTTCCTATCGCATTGTCTATCCCCTAACTCCTTGGACAGGCAGAAGCCTTATTCTAGTTTCTAGTTTCCCACCTAAATTTATCAATGAGTGAGTTGTGACCTTTTGCTGCTGTTCTTTCACCATGAACAACACTTTCTCTTCCTTCACGTTAAACCTCCTGGTACCTGGGGAAAGAACAATTTTATCACCTCTTCCCCTTCATTTTCTTACACTAACAAGTCAGGTTTTCCCAGCAGCTGCCTCTTGCCACCTTTGCTCTGATAAGCCTTGGAGGCAGTTCCAGGCTGAGCTCAGCAGCCTTGACCCCAGTTTTGGGTGACAAAGCTTGCATGGGGCCTCCCGTGCAGTGTCACCAGACAGGTCCAGCAGCTCTTGGCCCACCCAAGGCAGGTGTTTAATGGGGCTGTTTGCAACACTGCTGTGTTTGAGGAACGGGATTTTAAAAGGCTTGATCCCTTTCTCAGTGGAGTCGCAGTTGAAATTCCCATTGATTGCTGAGGCGTGTGTCCCAGACTTAATAAATCTTGTTGCTGAGTGCCAGGAGTGGTGAACTCCCCTTGACAGGGTAAATCCCGTGCCAAGGGCGTTGATGTGTCTGATGGAGAGCCGAGGGCAGCAGGAGTTCAGAGGAGGTGGTGGAAGTGTGCTACCAGGGATGGGTCCCCTTCTGTTCTGTTTGCTTTTCTCAAGGAATAAAGAGCATCTCAAAATTGTTAATTTTTTTTTTTAAAAAAAAAAGAAAGAACAAGGCAAAATTGTCCTCTTAGCTCCTTGGAACAATCCTGAGCAGGCCGAGGGATCTGGGACACAGCTGGCACTGTGGTCCGAGTCAGAGGTGTCTGAGTCCTTTCACAGAGCACAGCCAGTGGGTGATCCTGAACAGCACAGGAGGATTCTGAGCAGCCTGATCTCTTCAAGGTGTCCCTGTTCATGCCAGGGGCCTTGGAATAGATGGTCTCTAAAGATCTCTTTAACCCAAACCATTCCACGATTCTGTGCTCCTTCCTGCCGGCACGCAGTGCTGGGAACTGCACTCGAGTCCTGGGGCTGGCTGGAGATCAACCAGAGATCCTGTCTGCTGGAAACACAGTCCTCCTGTTTCCTGATCTGAGCCCCATAACATAAAGCAGATGTAAAGGTCTAGCAGGGATCAGGAAATCTTTTGTGTCTGAGGTGGAGGCAACGCTGCGTGCCCGCGGAACCTGTGAGAAGGGAAAATGGGACACCCCTGGGGCAGGAGAGACCTGGCTCTGCGGGGGGAGCGCCACTAGGCCTGCTCTAAAGCCCGCCCTGGCTTTCTGGAGTGGTCCTGAGTCAAACAGTGCCTGGCCCGTCCCAGGCCGTGTGCGCGGTCGGTGGGATGCTGCGCCCCGGCCCCAGCTCGGCTCCCTGCCGGTCCCCCTGCCCGCGCCGCCTCCCGCGGCGCCGAGCTGCGAGTCGCTAAACAAAGCCAGGGAAAATCAGGCACAAGCTGTGCAATTTGCAGATGATCTGTGTACCTGCTAGCTCCGAACAGATGTTTTCCTTCGCGTGACCATTTGTGAGCTGCTTCCCTGTCACAGGCTGTGGTAGCTGCGGTGCTCGGGAGTGAGTGATATCTTACACCTGCACGGAGCAGCGTTCCTGCCATAAACCTGCTTTGCAATTCCAGAAATCTCCCATTACAGAGTTTTATGCCCGGTGCAAACAACGGCAAAATAAGGCTGTTTAGTATTTTTGACAGAGTCTTTAGAAAAAAGCACTGGAAGATAAGAACTGCAGGAGCTGGATGGGATCTGCATAACTCCGTATCCTCTCCGAGGAGCGGGTGTTGCAAAAGGAAGCGCAGCAGAAGGCAAACCTGCCTCGTGTTAGATCTGCTCATCATCTCCTCTAGCTGGAGGTGGCCTGCAATATTAATATCCCTTTCAGCAGAGATGTTGGTATTTAGCTGGCGTAACTCCGGCTATTCTTGTTATCCACGCACATTCCCGCTTCCTCTCTGAAATGTCACGGATTCTTGGCCACGACAACTTCCCGTGGAAGTGAGCTCCAGGCTCTAGTTCTGCCTCGTGCAAAGCCCTGGTTTCCTGCTGCAGGGCTGTGCCAGGGCGGTGTCAGCAGCACGGAATCGCTGCCTCAGTCACTGGCGGGGCATTCTGAGCAGGACATCAGCTTAACTAGAGCGGGTTGGGCTTGAGCTTGGCTTTTCCAAGAGGGCCCTAATGGATAAAAGGACTGCAATGCCTCATCTCCCGGGCAGGTTGGCAGGTGTATAGGAATGTGGTATCCTCCTCTGGGTTGGCCACGAGGGGAAGGGCGTCTGTCCAGCAGAGGCTGTTGGTTTTTCCAGGCTCCTTGTGAGCTCAGCCAGTGCTCCTTCCGACAGTTTTTTGGAATAAATGTGCAGCAAAAAGCAAAAGGAGCCTGGAAAAGTCTTATGCTGAGGAGAGGAATTCTGCAGCATGTTTTCTCCTGGGATATGCACCCTCCAAATCAACCAATGTCCTTAGGAAGCTCTGGGATAGAGGGATGGGAGGAGGATTCTCTTCCCAGGAACCAGCACTTGCCCCGCTGCAGTGTGGCCACAAGCCCGGGAATGCCTTGCTCAGCCCCTGTGGAGACAGATAATGCAAAACCCCAGGGCTGGCTCTGGGAAATCTGTTGCTCTGTGCTTTTGTGTACCAAATTCCCAGGTGGGTTTACCTGCAGGGATCAGTGGGAGCCTGGATTCCCTGCGGGCGCTGCCGGAGCGTCTGTCGGGACGGCTGCTTGCCATCTGCTGGGGCTGGGAGTGGGGAGCAGGGAGGTGCCTGCAGGCACAGCATCCTCCAGGAGAGCTCCCTCTGCAGCAGCAGGATCAGGCCTCTTGCCTGACCAGAATATGAATTCCTTTGCTCCAGGTTTGTTGTGCTATCCAGGAACCTCCTGCCCAACAGTGGGAACTTGGTTTGGTGGGGCAAGGTGGATGTGGGGAGTCGGGGGCATCCCTGTCCCCCCCAGCTCATGGCTGCTCTCCCCTCACAGTGTGAACAGCTCTGCTCCCACAAGAAACTCCCAGAGGTTTAGGGTGGCACCAGCCTTTTGGGGAGAGTAGAGGTGCAAACCATTCCACTTGGGGTGAGATCTGCTCTAGGGTGAGGAGCAGTTCTGACTGGGGATGTGTGGGGTGGCAGGAGCTGCAGTTACAGGGGTATCCAGGGATAATAGACTTCCAAGGCAGGACAAAACAGCAGAGAGAATGGAAAGGCAAGGAGTGTCCTATACCACACATTAAAGGCAAACGGGCGTTTTCCCATGTGCACCTTCGAAAAGCTGGGATAAAAGAAAAGCCAAAAAATGTCATCTGAGATGTAGCTCTAAGCGAGGGGATTTTCCCAGTCAGCTCAAATCTCCTGTCCCTCTTACTGGAAGGGGCCCAGAGCACCAAGCACTATTTAACTTGTGAATCTGGGAAAAGGGGGGCCCTGGCCCTGGGGCACTGGCTCTGCCAGGGTGATCCCCCTTTTGTTCAGTGTGCAGAGGGAAATATTTCTTCCTTTACTTGCCTGGTTGTCAAATTCATGCCCAGCCCACCGACAAATCCATCTCTTCAGAGATCAATTACAGTGTCTGGCTGCCAAGCCTGGAAAACCAATTAACTCCCAAATATTTTTTTTTCCCTCCTGTTTTAAAGAAGAAAAAAAGTGAAAGGAGAGAAAGAGAGAGACAAAGAGAGAGAAACACATTGAAGCAGGGGCATAAATCACCTGGAAAACATTCCAAACATTAAAATAAACAAGGGCGAATTCCAACTTCATTTGTCTCTTTTGGAGATTCTGTCACTGATTTATTTTGCTGCTCTGTCTGAGCCTCAGTTTTGTCTTTGCTCGTGTTTGGAGTCAGGTGCTGTGTCTGACTGAGAGCCTCGGGGCTGGATGCTCCTGTGGTGATTTCTGCATGGAGCATCCTCCCTTCTGCAGGGCTGTGATCCCTCACCTGGAGTCTTAGGGGGTTAAACTCTCTCCATCCTGCAGGATATTTGGGAATGGATTAAAATGGATGCACAGCTCTGCCTGGGCTGGTGGTTTGGGAGAGGAGTGTGACCCCCCAGGCTTCCCAGGGGGAAATAACTCTGCTTCCCAATCCCAAACTTCTGGCTTTCTGGAGCCTCCCAGAACCGGCTGCTCAGATTGAGGCTTTCTTTCTAAACCTCACTTCCTTGATTTTTCAGGGGACTTACTCCTTTTGACCAACTCTTCTATGTCCCCAGGCCTCCAAAAGGCTTAGAGGAGACTCCTGTTCCCAAAGGCAGTTGGAATGGTGTCCATGTGGAAACTGAAGTGCCTGGAGGTGAGCAGGGCCCGGGTGTGTCTCAGGCTGGTGGTCTCACAGGGATATTTAAAGAAAGATTGGGAAAGGGAAAGAAGTAAAGGCCGACCTATTTATGATGTTTCTGGTTTTGGGAATTGGCCAGCCAAGGGCCTGGCAAGCCCCCAGTGGTACAGCTGCCTTCCAGCTCCAGGGGTATGGATGGCAGTGGAGTGAGGAGGAGCACTTCTGCCTGAATAAGGGGATTTTCTGTTTCTAAGATGCCCTTTATTCGGTATTTTTGGGTGGGAATGAAGCACCTGGCTGTGGTGGATGGCACCAGTGACAGGTACAGGATCTGCAGGTGTGATGCAGCATCCCTGAGGGTTGAGTGCCCACCTGGAGTGGCAGCAAGCTGGGGAATACCCTGGGACATCCCAGGTGTCATTCCTGGTGACCAGGCTTGGAGAACCGCTGTCTCCCTCAGGCAACAGGGATTTGAACCAGGAGCATCTGTGCTGCTGCCTGTCCCCCTCCTGCAAGAAGCTTTAGTTTTCATTCCAGAGAGGAATGAATGATCCTGGGGCTTGGTGTGCTGAGGAATTGCCACCCTTCCTTCAGCTCTATCAGGAACTCTCCAAGAGGCCGTGAACATCCAACCTCCCCTTGGGATAAATTAGCTCCCAGTCCCAATTGAATGGCTGCTCATTTGGAGACGTCCTTGTCACCCTGTGTGCCTGATGTTCCCTGGGATCCCGCGGCGTTCCCAGACCCAGATTGCTGCGGGCAATCCCCCATTAGCACCTCGTGCCCTGACTGCGGAGCACTTGTGGAAATTTGGGAAAGGTGGGAGCTCCACCTTCTGCAATCTGCACAGGTCCCACTGCACCCCCGTGCTGGGGACTGACTCTTCAGCTGAGGGTGGTTTGCAGGGCTGCTGTGGGATCTGTGCTTCCCAGCCTGGCTCTGGAAACAAAATCCTGTCGGCATTGTCAAGGAAACCTGGTGAGAGCGCAGAGTTGTCCAACAGCCTCCAGGCAGCCTGGAGCAAAAGCTCTGACAACTGCAAATCGGAATCTAATTTTTTTTTTCCTCCTCTCCAGCCCAACACTGTTGCAGAATAGAAGGACGGCATCAGGAAAGCTCAAAAAATTAAAATATAAATAAAATAAAATCCCATAAAACTCTCCTGCTCTGTCATCCTGCCCACACCTTCCCGTGACACAATCTGGGAGTGGATTCACAGAATCCCAGGATGGTTTGGGTTGGGAGGGACCTTAAAGCCCCTCCCATTTCAGCCCCTGCCCTGGGCAGGGACATCTTCCACTATCCCAGGTTGCTCCAAGTCCTGTCCAACCTGGCCTTGGACACTTCCAGGGATCCAGGGGCAGCCACAGCTTCTCTGGGCACCCTGTGCCAGGGCCTGCCCACACTCACAGGGAAGGATTTCTTTCCAATATCCAATTTAAACCTAATTCTTCTGGAGACTGGCCTGTCAGACCAGTGTGTAAGACAAAATCTCCACTCTTTTCATTTCCAAAGCTGACAACGGGCTGCAGTGATGGGAATCAGGAGAAATCCATGTCCAACAGGACAGAGCATGCTCTGGACAGTTCCTCTGCTGGAGATATTTCCCCAAGAAACCATTGTTTTAGACACAACCCATTACTCAATTTATCAATCCCTAGTTACCCCTCAAATTCCTATATCCCAAATCCATGGGATAGATTGGATAGCTTAATTTGAAATGTGAAAGCAGGTTGGAAATCATTGCTGTGCAAATTAGGAGGAGGGTGGGCTTTTTTCTGTTCCATGGCCCAGCTGGGCTTAAATGAAGGAATAAAATCCTTTCCGGTAGTTCCCAGTGAGGAATATATTCCTTTGGAAAAAGTGGAAAAAAATCCCTCCCAACATTTCATTCATCCCAGAGTGAAGGATTTTGATTGGGGGAACTCAGCTGATTTTTTTCCTCCTCAAAATAGGCCAACTTTGAAACGGAAAACGTCACACTGGAACTGAAAGTTGAATAGAAATGTTTAGAAAACGTGGGATTATATATCCATATATTTGGAAGTTTAACGAGATTGTGGATGGAAAGAAAGCACCCAGGCTATTTATAATTCAATTAGGCTTAGATTTAGGAGTAGTTCTCGCTCTCTGTAAACTGCATCTCTTTTTCATTTGGAACGATCTCCTTCCTCCATCACAGCCCCTTTTCCCAGCCATGCCTGGGAATATATGGCTGCAGCTGGGAATATATGGCTCTAATAGAGCTGCAGTGACTGGAGCTGTACTGTGCCAGCTAACTGCTGTATTTTTCTTTCCCGAGGCTCTCCGGGCGTGTTCACAAGGGAATATTGACATTTGGGACCAAGGGATGGAGAACTAGGCTGTGAGCTGCTGGAGCTGCTATCAAGGATATTTATTCCAGCAGCTTTCCCCTGCAGGACTTCTCAAGGTTGTGCCTCTTTTCCCCCATTCCCCTGTAAGTGTCCCACACTGCATTTTCCATTAATTACCAAAATAAATCTAACAAAATGCTCTCCTTCCTGGGCTTTTTTGGTGCCTTTCAGCGTTCCCTCACCTCTCTCTTTGCACTACTGTAAGTAGCGAGTGAGTTCCTGCTCTCACTCTGGGGCTTGGTTTCCAAACTGTTTATTGAGTAATAAAAAGAGACAATTACAAGTCACTGCCCAGGGACAACGTGCTGATAATTTTATGAGTGGACAAACGGTTGGAACAGCCCACAAATGGTGGTGAGCAGGAAATCTGGGATCTGTTGCCGACAGAGCCACCCCCGAGGAGATGAACCCTCACTGCTGACAGTCAAAGCTGCTGCAACAACTGTGAGCCATTAAAACCGCTGTGGGGATGGGTGGTGGGATGGGCATTGCTCCTTTCAGAGGAAAAGCAGTAAAGGACTTTTGGGAGGTGTTTGGGAGTTCATCCTGCTCAGAGAGAGTGCGAGGGACCACCAGCACTGCTCATGTTCAGGTCCACACAGCTCAAGTCTGGGGATTCCTGGAAAAAACAAAGATTAAAGGGTGTTAATGCTTTTGAGCAAACAGGGATCATCCCAGAGATAACAAAGGGATTAAGTTTCTCCAGGCACTTGAGCACTGACCCAGCTTTGAAGGTGCTGCTGCAGGGTGACCCTCAGCTTGCTCCCACCTGTTGGGTGACATTCCCTGTCCCTGTCACCCCAAACCCTGGGGATTTCATTATTTCTGTTTTTAAGCCTATATCTGTAGCTGGTCTAGTTCCCACCCAGTGAACTTTCCAGCTCCTCTGTGATTCCGTGGGTACAACAGGAAATAATTTCAGATTTAAAGCGTGTCCGTGACCACTGAACATGGAAAACTGCTGCCATGGAAATGCTTCCAACTATCAAAAATTCAGGAGTCAATTGCTTGCCTGTCTGAAACCATTTCGAGGTGGTGTTCCCATTCTTCTCCAGGAGGACTTCCTGCTCCTTTTTGGGAGCAGAACACCATCTCAGCACTTTCTTCTCTCCACTGAGGTGGGGCTCAGTGGATTGACAGGGGAGGGCCCTGCAGGGGCCTCCCTCTGCCCATCTCCCATGAGGAGGGACAAGCTGCACCTCTCCCAAACCCACAGCAGATCCCGACCTCAGGGTGGGCAGGGAGCCATGGACCTGGGAGTAGCTGTTTGCAGCTGCCAGGACCTCCCATTTGTGTGGTAGTGATGCAGATAGGATCTCACAAACCGGTTTCCATCCTGCTTTACTGCAGATTTAATGATCAGAGGAAGAACTTGACTGTTTATTAAAACATTAGACAGTAAAGTTTAACAATAGGCAATAAAGGGTTTTGTTTTTCCATCCTTCTGATAGTTAAAGCAACACCACGTCGGGCTGGAGAGGGAGCTGCTCCCAGATCCAGAAGGACAGAGCGGGCTGTGAAGGGACTGGGCAGGAGGAAGAAGCTGGCACTGCCACTTCCATGCCTGGCAAATCCAATGTCTGAGGAAGGGCAGGGCCTCATCCCTGAGCAGGCAATGTCCCAGGGCTGGCTGGGCAGCGACAGGGGCTGGGGCAGCACAGCTGCCTCCAAAGCCTCTGCCATTGTTAATCAGCAGGATTAACTCTGGATCGTGCCAGAGGTGCTGCTTCCTCACCCGCTGCCCTCCCTCCCTGGCGGAGGCATCCCTGCTAAGAGCCCTGGTGGGAGCCAAGTTCTGCAGCTGCTGCATGGGGACGGAGCGTGGGCAGTCCCTGCCACCTCTCCTGTCCCTGTGGCTGCTGTGAAAACACCTTCAGGCCTCCACGGGTGTCGCTGACACCCACTGTGAACTGTGGAAGTGGCTCCTTGGGGCTGGGAGGGAGGGGTTTGCAATTTCTGTGGAGTTTTCTCCACGTATCACCTTTTCAGGCTGGTTCCTGTGCTGAGCTGGCTGGCCTGGCTTCTCCTGGGGGCAGAGGAGAAAACCAGGACTTCCTAGGATTGCTCATCCTGCCTAAGGAATGTTCAGACAGCCTCCAGAGGGCCTGAAGCCCCTGCACATGTTCCAGTGGGGCTCCAGGTGAATTTTCTTGGACGCAGACAGGCAAATGCACAGAGGGAAATCTTGCCTCAGCCCCTAAAACACTCAGGGTGTCCTTCAGCAGCCAGGTCCTTTGGCTCCCTGCAAGAGAGCCCTGCAAGCTGAGCAGCCCTGCTGAGGGCTGGTGGGATTCCAGCACCTCAGGGAGTTCCTGGAGTCCCGGGCACATTCCAGCTGCAGCCTCAGGGCTGGCAGAGCTTCCCATCCAGTGGGAGTCTGTGGATCACACTGGAGGCTCAGGGATGTAGGGCAGGTGTAGGAGGAGCTTCTCCCTCCCCCTTGTGCTGTGGTGTGAAATCCAAGCCTTGCTTCCCTAGGGAGCTCCAGCCAAGGAGCCAGATGTGAAGGCAAGGCAAGGCTTTGTGTCGTTGCTGGGCTTGGAGGGGAAAGAGGGATGGGAAACAGGTGAGAACACGTCAAGATGAGAAGGAGAGGGTTGATTGTTCATGGTCCTGGCATGAACCAGGATTTGTACAAGCTCAGAATACTTTGGGCACTGAACACTTCTCTGAGACCTCCAAAAAGACTTTCAAAGCTGCCAAGAGTGAAGTTGTGAACCAAGAGCCTTCTCCAGTGGAGTCTGAGAAGCAACAATCCCTTTGCACTGGAGGCAGGAATTTCAGGCAAAGCCCTCCAGGGACGTGTGGCAGGGCTTTTGCTGCCCTGTGCACAAAAAAAAGTGGGAAGGGGAGCAGGCAGAAAAGTAAAATTTGCCAGGACATGGCACTGTTCAGGAGAGGGCCAGAAAAAGGTGACTGCAAAGAGGCTTGGCAGCATAACAAGGGCTCGGGATGATGTAGAACCATGGAATATCGTGAGCTGGAAGGGACCCACAGGGATCATGGAGTCCCACTGATTAATTGTTGGCAACCGCATATGGAGAAAACCAACAGGAGCTGCACCTGTGTGGCCCAAACGAGCTGTCAGCCCTCTGGAGAGGCATCACAGGACAGTCCTGGGAATGTCAGAGGAATATCCACAAAGGCAAGGGCAGCACAAGGAGTTACAGGGGGAATGGAGCAGCAAACAGAGCCTGTCACGATGCCACCAGATCCATCCCGGAGCACCTGGCAGGTGCTGTGAGCAGTCCTGGTGTCCCTGCCTCAGGAACGCTGTGAGAGGAAAGCACAGCTACCTGTGGTAGCAGCAGGACCTCAGGGGACAGGAGAGCTTGATCTGAGAGACTGAAGGAGCAAAAACTAGGGAGAAAGTGGCTTGGAGGAGGCAGATGTGGAGCTGGATGGATCCTTGCTACGGCCAGGGCTGACAGGGGGGAGAGAGACCCCAAAGTTGGCTCCCACGTTTGGCACTTTGGACTTGTGGCAGCACCCAAAACATGGAGCAGTGAGGGGACACCAGGGCACTCCTGATCAGAGCCACTGCAGGACAGCAAGCCCCACGCTGCTCCCTGTCCTTGTCCCGGCCATTCCCAGCAAACCCCTCCTGCTCGGGGGTAGCAGGAATGTGCCACTGAATGTCACACTGTCACCTGGGCTGCACCAGAACACAAACTTCAGCCCCGGGAGACTTACATGGACTCAGCCTCCCTCCTCAGCCCTGGAAAATCTTAAGGATTAAGTTCTGACCCCAGCGAAAACAGCCAAGCATTTTCTGGTTGAGTCCAGTGGGCTGGAATTTAATTCCCAGGTTTAAAGCCTCTTTAAAATCAGCTGTGATATATAACCAGTCTTCTCAGCCTCTAAATACCTCAACAAGATTGGCAGCGCTCCAGTGGGGCCATGGGCAGGATTACCTGCAAATCCATAGGTCAGGAGAGAAACTGGGGAGCCCAGCTGGGGCAGAGCGGAGCCACAGAGCTGGAATTGCCTCTGCTCGTGGCTGTGGCATGCAGGAAAGGTTGGGAAGCAGGTGAAATCCTTCTCTTTTGAACCCTGGAACTGCTGTTGCATATTCCTGTTTGTGCTCACCCTTTTGGAGGATGTTTCACACTTATATTTATGTACACACACACACACACACACACACACACACACACGTCCCCGTGGGCACACACAACACAGTGCACCTCCTCAGCCTGCAACCTTCTGTAAACTGCAAAAAAACAGGCAAAAAATTGAAAATTAACTCCCTTGTCATTGCTAAATCATCAGAAACTAATATTAGAGCTGCTGGACGATTTTCCCCCTGAACTATCCCCACTCCACGATCCTAATGCGATGATTCTTCCTGTAGCTCTTTACATTCTATTATTTATAAGAAACAATGTTCAGCCCTCCCCTGACAGCATTTGCAGGGCTGCGGAAAGCAGTGCGGCAGAAAGGTGGGAGAACAATTTTGGTGATGTTTCCATAGCTACCTAGCTGCTAAATGTGGTTTATTCCATTTTAAAGTCACCCAACACACACACACACACACAGACAGCGGCACGCACACAGCCCTCCCCTCGCACACGCCGGCACCGGGAATGCAGCCCCTAATCCCTGCTCTGCCTATTCCAGCCCAATCTGCCTCCGACTTGTGTATTTAAAGGGCTGCTTGCTGCCTAAATAAATGGCTGGATACAGCAGGAGGATAAACATATTGTTTCTCGCTCGCTCTCCACTCCGACGTGTGTGTTCCAGTCGCTCCCCGTAATATTATTACGGATATTTTTCCCCAGCCGCGGTGCGCCGGGGAAGTCGGAGGTAGGAGGGTGTCCTCTCGTGGTCTGCGGCATCTCTGCAGCCTCAGAGCTGGGGGAAAGAGAAAGAAGAAGAGGGAAAGGGGTGCCTTGGAAGCGGGTGGGCATTTTAGGGGGAAACCTCTTAGGCTGGAGTTTCCGAATTCGGGGGTTGTGTTCAAAACCATCCCGGCACCTCCCTGGTACCGGCAGGGAAATCCCCGCCGGGCTTGCTGCGCGCATCCTTAAGGGAGCAGCTGGCGGCCACTGGCCTCACTCAGTTTTCCAAGCCCGTCCCTGGGAATAGGAGGAAAATGAGGCACGGGGAAAAGGGGGATGGCTGGTCCCAGCTTTCCAGAGCCGAGGAAGTCTGCAGGGAGCCGCTCCGAGCCGCCTGCGCGGATTCTCCCCAGCCCTGCTGCCAAAGGAAACCTGGATCTTGGGATCTGCTCCCTCTGGAGAGACTCGCAGGGCTCATCCTGCTGCCTCCTGAGGCTGAGCCCTCTCCCAGCCACACAGCGTTTTCCAGCCCCTTCCACGTATGTGATTCCCAGTGCTGCACTGGTGTGCCCTGGGTCTCTGCAAAATGAGGCAGGGAAAAGCTGGAAGCAGGACAAAGAAATAGATGCAGGCAGGGACAACAGGCACAGAGTCCATCAGAAAATAGGAGAAGACATGCCCAGCAGGAATTCCTGACTCCAGGTTTATCTGAATGTAGATTAGATGTAAATGAGGGGAATGTTCTTTACTCAGAGAGGGGTTCAGCGCTGGCACAGGCTGCTCAGAGAAGCTGTGGCTGCTCTGTCCCTGGAATTGTCCAAGGCCAGCTTGGATGGGGCTTGGAGCAACCACGTGGAAGGTGTCCCTGCCCATGGCAGGGGGTGGAACTGGATGAGCTTTAAGATCCCTTCCAGCCCAAACAATTTAATGATTCTGTGAATATAAATGAGGAGGATAAGTAACACACAAATACGTGCGGGGAGCAGCCTGCTGTCCTCCATCCTGCCTGTGATCCAGCCCCTGTTCCCTCCCGTGCTGTGGCACACCACGACTCCTGCAAATGACAGCCACAGTGGTCATTTCTATCCTCAGCACACACTGGAGGGGAGCAGCCACAGGTTTTCCAGGGAATGGCATGAGATTCATCCCTCTGCTGTGTCCCGAGGGCCCCTGCAAGCCTCTCCCAGGGATGTTCTGCTGTAAATCTGTCCCAGAGAAAAATCTCTCCTGAAGTGGAGGATTTTTGTCACTATTTTTTTTTTCTTCTTCTGCCTGGCAGAAAAAGGGGAGTGAGAAGTGCTGCTGGAATCGTGTTTTATTCGTGTTTGTCACCAGGTACAAAGCAAATAAATCATCATTGGAAAGCAAAGGCACCTCTGACCATCCCTCACCTGCTGGTGTGTCCTTTTGTTTTGCAGGTTCCCTCTGCTCCACGGAGTTGCCTGGGGTCTGCCAAGGTGCCAGGCAGAGTCAGGCACAGATCCATCCCTCTGGAGTGCCCCAGCTGAACAGGAGGAGTGGTGGGGAGGCAGCAGATTCCTTTGGGATCACTGGGATTCAGCTCAGCCCCGTGTGGCTCTGCCAGCCCAGCTGCAGACAGGCTGCATCTGCAGGGATCTCACATCTGGGATAACCTGCCTCAGGAGTCAGGCAGGTTTAATTGTCCTGGCTCTGTTCCTTCCCAGGCACAGCCCTGACTCCTCCTGGCTTTGTGGGGAAGATGCTCCCACCTTTCTTTGGGAGCTCTTTCCATAGAGCCCAGCACAGATCCATTCTGCCATGGATCCCTCTTTCCTCCCAAGCTTGCTCCAGCTGTGAGCAGCTGCAGTGCTGGCTCTCATCCCTCCAGCTGCCCTCCCCAAAGTCACATCCCCTCACAGACCCCATTTCCCACCTGCTGTATTTATCACACCTTTTTCTGCCAGGAGGGCACAGAACCTCGGGGGCTGGGCCAGGCTGGGCAGCTGGACAGGTCCCATCCCAGAAATCCTCTGTGCCCTGGGCTGATCCCCAGCGTGGGCAGCAGGAAAGGGATTGGGATTCTGCCCCTCTGCCCCACCCAGGTGAGACCCCAGAGCTGCCCCTGCAGAGCTGCCCCAGCCCTGGGCCCGGCACAGGAAGGACGTGGAGCTGCTGGAGAGAGCCCAGAGGAGGCACCAGGGGGATCAGAGGGATGGAGCAGCTCTGCTGGGAGGAAGGGCTGGGAGAGCTGGGATTGCTCAGCCTGGAGAAGCTTTGGGGTGATCTAATGGTGGCCTTCCAGTCCTTGAAAGTTCTGACAAGAAAGATGAGAGAGAATATTTCCAAAGGTCTGGAGTGCCAGGACAAGGGGAATGGCTTCCCATTGACAGAGAGTAGGTTTAGATGGGATATTGGGGAAGGAACTCCTGGCTATGAAGGAGGTGAGACCCTGGCACAGAGAAGCTGCGGCTGCCCCTGGATCCCTGGCAGTGTCCAAGGCCAGGTTGGACAGGGCTTGGAGCACCCTGGGATAGTGGGAGGTGTCCCTGCCCATGGCAGGGGGTGGAATGGGATGAGTTTTAAGGTCCCTCCCAACCCAAACCATTCCATGATTCTGTGCAAATGAATTCAACTCTTGCCAAGGAGAGGCTTGACTGGGTTATTTTCCTGCACAGGGTGAGATCCAACACTGGGCCAAGAGATGCCATCACTGATGTCCAGTTTGTGCCCAAGGGATGGACACACTCATTGGTGACTTGCCCTGGAATTGCAGGAGATTTCTCTTTATTGCTTTCTGTGGGCCCGGGAGGGGCTGGCAATCAGTGGATTCCCTGTGGCCCCAGAGCTCTCCTGGGCCGTCATTATGGGTGATTATCAGCAATCACCACATCACTGTTCCCAAGACAGGCTTTGCTGGCTCTGTACTGGCCTCCTTTCCTCTCCAGCCCCCAACTGGCAGGTGCTGGAGGTCAGGGGCCTTTTTGTGGCTCTGTGGTGACAGGGAATATCTGAAGTCTCCAAAACCAGCCAGGAATTGCACTGCAGGCCCCTCTCGAGCCAAAAACAGCAGCACAGAAATATTTCCTGCTGCCTTTGCTGCCCCTGCCAGTGCTGGCACCAGGCAGGACCCTGCTCTGGCTTTCCTGCTCTGGGAAAGGGACAGGGCTCCATCCCTGTGCCCCAGGAAATATGAGAAACTGTCTCCATTCAGCAAAGTCCCAGCTGCCTGAAACATTCCTCCAGCTCTGCTGATTAAGGAAGGCTGAAGGCTTTTTTTTTTTTTTTTTTTTTTTTTTTTTTTTTTAATCAGTTCAATGTTTTACAGCTCAAATTCAAACAGAAGCTTAAGAGCTTAAACAATGAAACATAAGGATGTGCTGGCAGGGCTGGGCTGTCTCCTCTCCTGTTTGCAGCTCTGCTTGGAATCAGCCTGGGCAGAAAAAGCACCTGTGTCTGGCTACCACAAGCTGAGCAGCCTTTCCAGGCATTTCACTGCCTTGTGGGAGGTAGAGCAAGTGGGAAGAGCTTCAGGAAAGCTGGTGAGGGACTTCTGACAAGGGCCTGGAGTGGCAGGACAAAGGGGAATGGCTTCCCAGTGCCAGAGGGCATGGTTAGATGGGATATTGGGAAGAAATCCTTCCCTGTGAGGGTGGGCATGCCCTGGCACAGGGTGGCCAGAGAAGCTGTGGCTGCCCCTGGATCCCTGGAAGCGTCCAAGGCCAGGTAGGACAGAGCTTGGAGCACCCTGGGATAGTGGGAGCTGTCCCTGCCTATGGCACTGGATGGGCTTTAATGTCCCGTACAATTTAGGACATTCTGTGATGATTCTGTGATTCCAGTGGGGTTGTGCAATCCTAAAGCCACTGATCCAGTCTGTCCCGCAGCCCTTTCCATGCCTTCTCCCCCTGCCCTGCTGCCACCCATGTTTTTGTTGGGGTCCCCAAGGCATTTTGGGAAGTTGCTCTTGCAGGGCACGTTCAGAGCTGGGGGGACAATGGCAGGGTGAGGTGTGTGTGCACAGGGACCCACCCAGGCACTGCCCTCCCCAGCCTGCTTCCAGCTGGATGGACCTGCCTGAAAATAATTTTGGCAGGTTTGCCCAGGAAATCTTTGCTGTTATTCAGTGTTGGTGATCAGGGCTGTCTGCTCTTCCACTTGGATGCTCCTGAATCCCAATGAGGCCTCGCCATCCATCACATCCAGCTTGGTCCCTCTTAGTTGGTCTCCACCCTTGACTGCCTCTCCCTCTCCCTCTCCCTCTCCCTCTCCATGCCCAGCTCCTATCACAGAGCAAGAGCTTCCCCTCCTTCCACTCCTCAGAGTTACTGTGGGAAGCATCAGTGGTGCAAGAAGCCAAGGGAAGGCCAAGAGGCAGCTCAGGAGTCAGGAAAGGGGCTTTTCCTGCCCACCACAGCCTATGGAGACACCACTGCCCCCTTTCCCTGATGTCAGGGCAGAGAACTGACCATGGAAATACAAGCAGAAGGAAGGATGCTGCTCCACTGGAAGGAGGGAGACTCCTCCCAGACTCCTGGAGCAGATCCCCACCTGGTGTAAATAAAGAAGCACCAGACTGGTTTACACCAGCTGCAGCTGCTGAAAAATGTGTTTTCCAAACCTTCTTCCTGATGGGATTGGTTTTATTCTCCTCTCTTCCTCCAACTCCGAATGCCATCACTAAAATCCACACGTCCTGCCCCACCTTGTCCCTTGCAGCCCTTTTTGGGGAGCAGCAGGGTGGCTGAGGAAAATCAGACCTGGGGTCAGTTCAGGGCCAGAAACGCCGGATGAAGCTGACCTGCCTATGGTGCCAGCACCCCCAGCACCCCCAGAGCACTCCCCAGGCATCCCTCAGGGGCTGATGGAGCAGCAGCTGATGGATGTGCCAGGTGGAGCTGGAAGGAGCCTGTCATCAGAAGGGCTGGCTCTGCAGCAGCTCCTCCGCTGTCCCCACCGCTGCCGTCGGTGTGACGGTGCCGTGGGGCAGGGCACAGACCCGGGCTGGAGGTGTCACCCCACAGCTCTCTCCTGGCTGAGCTGGTGTTCAGAGCTGTCTCCCTCAAAGTCAGCCATCTGTGCTGTTTTCTCCAGGAGTGATAAACACTTAAGGGTCACCTGCTTGCTTTAATCTCCTCTGGCTCGTATTCATCAGAGCTGCACATCATATTAATTATGTTCCTTTTATTCCTGCCCATGCCAGCACAGAGGGATCATTACTGCTGCTGCTTCCTCTTTTTATTGTCTGGATGCTCGCAGTCACCAGCTCTGGAATCCTGGACCACGAGAGGACACTTTGCTGATCACCTTCCTTCATTAAGAAAACTTAATTTTAGTGCTGATGGGAAATTGGATTAAAGAAAATAAACCACCCAAAAACAGCCATAAGGTTTCTCGTTGGATTAAATATTAAAATTAATAATCCAGTGCTCCATTCAGCTCTGTATTTATGTTAATATTTAATTCAATAACAGCCCGTGGTTTAGAACATTTTCCCATTTGTTTAAAGCTCCCGATGAAATTGCAATTTCTGCCTAAATTGGAGCAATATGGAGCAAACTGGGTTATGCTAATGAGGAGGAATGGCAGCTCCCAAAATCCTCTACCTGGTGGCAGGGGGGGTCAGCAGCGGGAGGGGCGCGGATGGGGAGGCAGCAGGGAATCAAACCCTGCTGGCTGCAGGGAAGCCTGGCAGCAGGAAAAGGGGCTGCAGGTCCCAGAGACTGGGAGGGCTCCATGTGCAGGAACCACTCACTTCCAAGTGGGTGCTGCCTGCCCCTCTTGTGGTACCTCTGCAGCATCAGGGAGCTTGAGGATGTGTGCCCCTGGAAAAACCACTGGGAACGCCAGTGAAGATCCAGATCCTGGGCTGGGGGCGTGTTCTGGGGGGCAGGGACACCTCTGGAGGCCTTGCTCAGGATCTCTGCTCCTGTTTGGGGTGTTTCCTCTCACAAACCCTGCTAGCAAAAAGGTTACCACATGAAGTCTGGGACTGGGATGTGATCCAGGATCAGGTGATGGTCAGAAATGGGCTTAGGTTGCACCAGGGTGGATATTAGGAAAAGTTCTTCAGTGAAAGTGTTGCCCAGCTGTGGCACAGCTGCCCAGAGTGGTGACACCATCACTGGAGGGATTTCAAAGCTGTGTGGATGTGGCATTTGGCACACGGGTCAGTGGTGGGGAGCAGTTGGACTTTTTGATCCTAAATGTTTCCGTGATTCTGTGAGGATCTGGTGTCAGGCTGGTCCCAGGCTGAGTTTTCCACTGATGCCTTTGAGGTGATATGGAATGCCAAGCAGGAGGCACCAAATAACAGGCTGTGCTTTCCTTTCTCCGGTGCTTTTTCCCTGGCTCAGCTGCTGGTGCAGTCCTGGGGTTCAACCTCAGCATCCCATGGGGAGAACTGAGCCCACGGGGAGAATCCATCACTCAGGAGATTTAATAATTCTGTGCAGAAAAGAATCTGGGAAGGACTTTAAAAGCCCTGCTCAGCTGCTCTCCCGTTCCAAGGGATGGGAAATAGACATTTCCCAAGGGTGGGCAGAGCCCCTCGCCCAGGCTGATGCTGAGGTTTCACCCACTGGGAAATGTTTGATGTGACAAAAGCTCTTTTCTTCCCCAGAGAGCTCTAATCTTGAAAAACAGAATAATTATGGAGTGACATGGAGGAAGAATGTGGAACACAGAGCAGTGATCAGTAAAACTTGAAAGCTTTGGAGGTGGAGTTCCAAGTGAGTTTCCTGAAGTTTGGATACATACCCAAACTTCCTTGAACCTTTTGGGGCCTAATTAAATTCAAGGGGACTTATAAAAAAAACATGCATAGAAGAGAAAACTTTTCTGCTATGAAAAAGCTGCTTAATAAAACAGATTATGTGCAAAATAGAAACTTGGGCCTTGCAAAGGAAGAGTAAAATGATACTAATGAGCAGAGTCAGAGTGTTAATGAATGGGATTAGCATTCCATTACCTGCAACTCTTATAGATAGACCAACCAATTTTAGGTTCCCTGTTCTTCAAAGAACCTGATGTGATTTCTGGGGGTGTTTCCATGTAGTTAATTCCACTTTGTACAAGGAGAAACTGAGGCAGAAGCCAGTCACTTGAACCACCCCTCAGGCCTGGAGAAGCGAACGTGGAGGATTTATTTTTATAGGGTTTGATCTGGACTTTGGGCAGCCAGAACCCAGCAGGCACCATCCTGAGCTCCGTGTGTGGAGCAGCTCTTCCATTCTCCTGGAGACAACGCTGAGAAGGTGGCAGCTCCTGCAGGGACTTCCCTGCTGGATCCTGAGTGTTTTATTTCTCTCTGGACCTTGTGTGGACTTTGGCACTTGGGAAGTTCCCCAGGAAGGGGCTGCCCCTCATTCCCAGCAGGACTTTGCTCACGTCAGAGCATGTCCCTTCTGTGTAGCTGTTGGGTGTGACAGCAGATGGTCCCACCAGCCTCGCATGGGGGCCCAGAGCTGTTTCCCAAGCTCTGTTTTAAAAGGCAGTGAACCATCCCTCACTTCCATCCCCACATGATCCTCAGCCTGTCCACTGAAAGCCAGCAGTGGTTCCATTCTTGTTTCCTTGCCCTTTTGAGTTCTCCTGGGAGTGCTGCCATCCATGATGGAGAAGGATCCCAGTTAGAGCTGGATGGAACTGGGAAGGTTGGGCTGGTTTAATGGGAACATCAGGAAATGAGTGTGCATGGGTGTCCTTGTCACCTCCAGGGGCTGGAGAAGGAGATCACTGCCCTTCATTCTGTCTCTACAGAGACTGATTTTGGGGAGAAAGGTGTAAAAGAGACCAAAGGCTCTGTGGGAGGGCTCGGAAGCGCTGCTGGTTCACAGAGGATCACTCCTTCCTCCCTTATTATTTCCAACCAAACTCCTGGTGCACTGATGGACACGTTCAATAACATCCTGGAGAAGGAAGCTGGGATGAGGCACTGCTCATAATTGGAAGGATGACAAGAGGGAAGAGCTGATGTGTTCAAACATATGGGCTGGGATTCCTCTCACCTCACCAATCACGGCAAAACAAGGTGCCTGCTCAGTTTTTATATCCCTCTGGTCCATGCAGAGGCAGGTTCCTTCCAGAAGGCCATTTCTCCTGTCCCAAAGGGTGTCCATGACAGATGGGATCAGGAGTCCTTGAGAGATTTTGCCATCCTGGTGACAATAGAGAAAGCACAGGCAACTTTGGGACTAAATATCTGACTTTTAGTTGGGGCTGTTAACAGAGACAAGCCCTCTTCCCTCCTGGAAAAAGCACAAATAACTGTAATTTCCCCAAATTTCTGACCATGAGCCTTAGTTTTTTCCCCAGCCCCGGCTGGGATGAAGAGCTGCTGCTCTGGGAGGGGATGGGTGGTGCTTGTGAAGTGGAGGGAGGAAACAGCAGGGAACTGATGCAGGATTGCATCCTGATGGCCTTCCTTGGCTCCAGAGGCAAGGTCCAGACCTCTGGAATTGCTCTGTCCTGCATTGCAGACCAGGCTGAGGAGGGAGCTTTCCTTACATTTTCCATGGAACAGCTTTAGTCTTACCAAAACCCACTGGGCTTGTGTCTGCTACACCCTCAAATAATGTAGGCCAACAGATTTGTGAGCCAGGTATCGGTGGGCTGAAACCATGGAGGGCAGATTCTCCTGGAACAGAACTCAGGGAAGTCTTTCCCTGTCCATCTGCCTGATCCGTGACTGCAGCTTTGCACAACTCCCTGTCCTATTTTTTCCTTCTTTTTATTCTGAGGAGAGTGTGAATGTGCTGTACATCAGCTCTTGAGGCCCCTGGATTAACAGCAGCTTGCAGAGCCTGGAGCTGGGCTGGATGTGGAAGCAGCCACAGTTTTGGGCTGGCCCCAGGCTCTGCTCCCACCACACTGGAATGAAAGCAGCCCTTACTGGGAGGTGCCTCCTCTCCAGGTTGGGGATCTCAGCAAGTGCTGGCTGAGGGTCTCAGCTGGCTGTCTTGCTATTTTCCCCTTCTAGATGAGCAGGGAAAAGGCACAGATGACAATATTTTGCCATCTTTTACTGCTGGAAGCGAGGATGAGCAGCTTTGTTTGAGCAGCTGTGTCTCTGCAGGCTCCTGACAGGTTGTCCATGGTCCGTGGTGGTGGTCCTGGGGACTGGGGGGGCTCTGACTGGAGGGAAAGCTCATCCTCCCCTTGCTTTCAAACACGGATTTGGAAAGTCTCCTCTGTAAAGGAACAAGGGGTCCCTTGGTAGGCCAAGGGGGAGTGTCCTCAAGCTGAAAGAGGGCAGGATTAGGTGGGATACTGGGGAGACATTGTTCCCTGTGAGGGAGGTGAGGCCCTGGCACAGGTTGCTCAGAGCAGCTGTGGCTGACCCTGGATCCCTGGAAGTGTCCAAGGCCACGTTGGACAGGGCTTGGAACAACCTGGGATAGCAGGAGGTGTCCCTGCCCACGGCAGGGGGTGGAATGGGATGAGTTTTAAGGTCCCACCCAACCCAAACCATTCCATGATTCCAATCCAAGCCCTCATCCTGCTCCCAGGCATTGCCCTCAGGACAGCCTGTTAAACTGAGGTCCCTGTAAGGAGATGCAGGTCAGGAATTTGGGGCTCAGCAGCTCTCCCAGCTCATCTTGTCTCGTCTGTAAAGGTGTTTGAATTCAGACTTCCAAGCTGCCAGTCAGATCTGAGACACCTTTGAACAGCAGGGAGCCTCTTTTTGTGCCAGCAGGGAGAGGCTGCTGCCCTTGGGTGCTCTGCTGGCACAGCATGGAGACCTGATCCACATCCTAAGCCCCCCACGGGGTCCTAAAAGCCCTCACAGAGGCTCAAGCCCCCCTTTTGACTCAGAGCAAGCAGCATCTCCCCTCCCCAAAGAGAGCTGCAGCAGAATTGCAAATGCCCAGCCCACCAGGATTTCAGTGCGTGCTCAGCAGGCTTGCGCAGCCTTTTTTCTTTTCCACCTTGGGGGTTTAGGCGGCACATCAAGTCCAGTAATGAACTGTTACTCTGGAAAATAAGACTTTCATTAGGTTAGGATTCAGCCGGGGTGTCTGCGTTCCTCGATAATGAACCGTGATATTGTGCAAAGCCCTGGCGTGGAGCAGAGCCGAGCTTATCTCCCGCTATCATTTACCCACTTAGCACCAGCACAGCCCGGCGCTGTCACCGCGGGGCTGGGAACAGGGTTCCTTCTCCCTGAGAAGCTTTTCTGGGGTCAAACAGTGGCTTTAAGTGTTAAGCCCAGCCCTGCCTTCTGGTTGCCGATGGCCTACAAACAAATGCTGATGTTTTCTTGGGTTTTTTTGGGTGTTCATTATTCATCACTCGCAGGTCCTGTGATTGCAGAGTGTCTCCTCTGGTGTGAAAACATTAATAACTGCTTTGGATAAGCACTGAGGGATCATTTATTTCACAAATACACAGAAAATTCTGGCCAGCTGGGATTAAAGCTCAGCGTCCCTTTGTAGGCGAAGCTTTCAGGGCATGTTTCACCGGGAGAAAGGATTCGTTTTCCATGGATCTACCCTTTCCCAAGCTCGCTGCTCACTCCTCAGCCACAGCCTGAGCCACGGGGCTGCTGGAGAGCAACAGCCATCAAAACTGAGCCCAAGCAAGGCACAAACACAGGGATTTGGAGTTATTCCTGCTCTGTCTGAGGTTTTTTTCTGGATCTCCCCATCCCTGTGATGTGAGGAGCAGGCAGGATCTGGCTCAGCCCCACGGCTCTGCCTCCCCATCCCTGCAGCAGCCCCCGGCTGCTCCTGGCACCGCTCACCTCCACCAAGGACAAGGAGCAGTAAATCCCAGCAGCCTCTTAAAAAACATTTTAATTAAAAAAACGACATAACAGGCGCTTTAAAGGACATGAAAGACAACAGCTGCGGAGCTGCTCTCTGCTCCCCTCCCCTGCCTCCCCCTCCTCTCTGCAGTGCTCTTCTGAGTGATTTTCATGTAAAGCTTCTTGGGTTTCCTGGTTTCTGGCCTCCATCTGTGGCTCTGAGCTCAGGCCAGCCAGGAGGGTGGCACAGCATCCGCTGGGCTGGCAGGAGCTGGGCACACCAGGGGACAGCCAGCCGGGCCTGGCCCAGAGCAGGCTGGAGCTGCACAGCCCACCTTGAGGTGGGGACAGGGAGTGTCAGGGAGGACGAGGAGGATCTAAAGGTCCACTGCAGTCAGACCTGGCTTAGAGGAGATTGGGGCTCCAGCCCAGCCCAAGACAGAGCCGGTGGAGGAGATTGTCTTGGGGTCCAGCTGGAGATGTGACACATGGCCTACAGGGCAGGGGTGTCCTTCGGAGATGGCCAACCATCAAAGCTGAGCCCAAAATGGTCCCAGAGCTGGTCCACCCAACCTGGGGCCCGTTGCTGATGTATCTAAGTCTGGATCTGCTGTTGGCTGGGTGGGTGTCCCAGCTGGAACAACACAGAGGCTGCCTGGAGGTGCTGCCTTGGCACGGCTGCCCCATCAGGGCGCAACCACCACGGCTGCCCCATCAGGGCAGAGCTGCTTGGCCTGAAATCTGCTACCAGTGGCTTTTTACCCTGATCATATGGGATACTGGGAGGGAATTGTTCCCTGTGAGGGGGGGAAGGCCCTGGCACAGGGTGCCCAGAGCAGCTGTGGCTGCCCCTGGATCCCTGGAAGTGTCCAAGGCCAGGTTGGACACAGCTTGGAGCACCCTGGGACAGTGGGAGGTGTCCCTGCCCATGGCAGAGGTGGGACTGGATGAGCTTTAAGGTCCCATCCAACCAAACCATTCCATGATTATATGATTTTACTTAAAATCTATTTCCTGGGACCAACACCAAGAGTTTCAATCCAGAGCTGGGGATCTCCAGCCACCTCCTCTTCCCAGGGGATCAACACATGTGGGAAATAGCCCCAAGACCACAGAGCTAAGCTGGACCAGCTATTCCAGAGGGGCTTCCCAACTCTGTTGCTGACACTAATACATGATTTAGGTAAAACACATGGCATTAATGGTAATGGTAACATGGCATTAGCCATTACAGGGAATACTTGTATTTTTTTTAGGAAATCTGATGAGAAGGAGGAGCCCCTACACCATGTTGAGGGGGAAAAGTTGTTGCCACGTCCTTTCTTTGATGTGTTCACATCACACACGTCCAACATCTCAGGCTAAAATCATCAATCAAACCAACAGAGTGAAGGCAGGAGCAGGACCAAAGTCTTCCCACTGGGATTCTCCACGCTTTGCATTTTGCAAATGTAAAGCCCTCGCTGGTTCAGGGCTTCCAATTAGAGCTGGGCAAATGAAAACCTTCTCAGCTCACTGCCCATTTCTCCACCAAAAATTCAAATAAGGAATGGTTTGGACCAGTGCAAAGTACAGACCCTTTGATTTTTTTTTTTCTCCTCCCAAAATAAACCCTTCTCCTTCCCACCCTGATTAATTTTAGATCCCATGAAATGTTTTATTCAATTGCAGAGTGAAATGTCATTTCAGAACATTAGCTGGAATAATATTCCTTTTTAAAAAGTGCCAGAGCAAAAAAGTTCAACTTTTAAGACCTTTCTTTTCCTCCCTGCATGGATGTAGGAGCAAATTTGTTTTCTGATGACAAAAATATGAGATTTTTTAATTTTTTGGTGAGCACTCAGTGGGAATTTAAGCCCCTGGAGAAGGGATATGACCAAACCCTAGTGGGGCTGATTTTTCCGAAAGCACAGGTTGGCCAAAATCATCTTCATTCCCAAGAGCTCTCTCCTACTTTCTCCAACTCTGCTGACTGCTCTTTAATCAACTATTTAAAACCCAGCTCCGAGACTTCCCATCAATTTCCAAATCTCTCAGACTTTGTGAAAAAATCAAATAGATCAGGAAAAGGAGCACAGGGGAGGCCACTGACTGGAATGAGCCTGACTGGAGGGGTGGGATGGGATGTTCCTGGCCTGGGGGGAGGAGGGAGGTTTGGGGAATGGGCCATAAATTGATTTTCATGTATTCTGCGGCCACGCTGCCGTTTCCAGCGTGGCTCCGACGAGCATCGCAGGCAGATCTGGAGGCAGGGTTCTGAGGGGATTAGAAAAGATTTATTTTCCTTTTTTCTGGAGTGAGATGAAAGGGGGGAGGGCGAGGGAGAGGCGAGCAAGGAGTGCTACGGAAAGGAACTCATTATTTTTTATCTTTTCCAATGACCTTGTTTATTTTAGTCCTGCTTGAAAGCGGCTTCTTTCCTTGAGAAAATTCTGAGATATCTGGAGACAGGGGCTAGTGAGAAAGGGAAAAAAGGGAAAAGGGAGCTGGGTGAACTGAGGAAACATGGAAAATTAACAGAATAAATGTAAACTGAGCTGGAGAAATACCCATGTAGGCTTGGTGCTATATTGAAATTCCATGTCTAGGGGAAATACTCCCCTTGTCCAGCCTGGCCTCAGACAGTTCTAGGGATGGGGCAGCCACAGCTTCTCTGGGCAACCTGTGCCAGGGCCCAAGTGGCATCTCCTGAAGGAATTCCCTCAGACCCATTACAAGAGGGATTTCATTTGGTTTTTCTCTCTTTATTTCAGTGGGCTTTGATTCTGGCTGGGAAGCAGCAGAAGCTCATGGACACGTAGGAATCCCTCCTCAGCCTCCTGGACACTGGACATTCCAATTCTTCCCTGCCACTGGACATTCCCATTGCTCAGGGGTTGAAATGCAGCATCCCATTCATTTAACCCTGCTGGGGTATTTTTTTCTATTTTTTTTTCCCTTAAGCACCCTGTTCTCTCATTACCCTCTGCACTGGGATCATGCTCTGGAAGGAGGTGGCTGCACCGCAGAGGGAACACCAGGAGAGCTTGTGAGGATCCAAACCCAAGGACCAGCTCTGCCCCAGCTGGTGCTGCCTTTGAGGGGTGAGCAAAGCTCCCCAAACCCTCAGGACATGCCCCTAAACCCTCTCATGGTCCCTGCAGCCTCCAAAACAACAACGTGTCCATGTCCCGCTGACCCTGCGGCTGATCCACAGCCTCTTCCTCTGCACTGAACCAGGGCCATTCAACCTCCAGCTCCTGGTGCTGAAAAAATCCATCCAGAAAAGCTCCCAAAGTGCAAGGTCAGCTTGGCAAAAAGCCCCTGGACCAATGGGCGGGGAGCTAATTTTAGATAAAACCAGGCTCTGCTTTAAACCCTGGGCTGGGGTTGGGCTGTGCTGGTTACTCAGAAATACTCCTGAAAGTGCTCCAAGTGCTCAATTTGCATAGCTGTGAAGGATCATAAATAATTCAAGGTGCTGGGATTTAATTAGATGACCTATAGTAGGGGGGAATTTTGGCCTCATTTATGGAAATCAGAGTCCTTCCGGAGGGAGCCCAGGGTGTGAAGTGGCCGTGGAGCTGCTGTGGGAACAGCCGTGGGGAAGGAAGGGATGGGGCCCAGCCCAAACCCTTACCTGCTGCTCCTCATCAATCCAAGCACTAATCAAGGATAATTGAACTTAAACACAACCACTGGGAGCTGCGTTTTTGCCATGAGAAGTCCCAGAGAAGCCCATTTAGCAGCAGGGTGATGTTGCCCAGGAAAGCTGTGGCCTGTGACCCTCAGGATGCGCTGCAGGCTCTCTCCCACAAGCTGCAGGACCCTGTTTGCTCCAAATATTGGGCTTGCAATGAGGATCCTGGCTCTTTATCCACTGCAAATACCATCCAGGCATGCCTGGGAAGCTCCAGCTAAACTCCAGAGGCTTCAGGACGGCTTTGATAAGTGTTGTGTTCAGTAGGAAGGCTCCTTCTCTAGATTTAACCCTCAGACTTCAAAAGCAATAAGAAAAAAACCCCATTTTTTTTTATTTTAACCCACTGCTCTGAGCTGCATTTGAAGATGACTGAAGAGAAAAGGAGTGAGTAAAGGTTGGACTGTGGGGAGCAAAGCAGGCAAGAGAAAAATGAGATGAAAAGGTCTTTGTAGTAACTGTGCTTCCGCAGGAGACTTCCCAGCTGCCGGCCGGGGTCCTGCGTGATCCCACGGATCCTCCTGGGCTGCCTCTGCTGTGGGGCCGTGTGGATAATCCCAACCCCTGCCCCAAGCCACGGCAGCAGGGACAGGCTTTTAAACAAACCTAACCCTCGCAAAGGAGAAAGCACCTTTTTGTTTCTAGGGGGGAAGCAGTGCCAAAGGGCTCCCCCGTGTTCCTGGGCCTGGGAGGATCCAGCCATCACTCCAGGTATTGAGGCAGGCAGGGCTGTGCCCAGGGCAGTGCCTGGAGCTCCAGTGGGATCCCAGCACAGTGTCCCACATTCCAAGCAGTGTCTGAGACAGCAGGGCTATTATAAATAATTTATTCTCTGGGCAGAGGAGGGAGGAAGAGAGAGCGAGCTTTTAATTAAAATGATATCTTACAGATCAAATAAATATGAATAAGATGCCAAAAACAACTGTATAAATCCCAAACATTCTCCTGTGTTTTAATTATTTGTGTTGATAAAACAAGAGCGGAGGCGTTTGGCTCTGCTCGGAGGCTGCAGAGGCAAAAGGTTACGCTGGCATTTTTTATGTTCTGTGCAAGGAACAAATGTTTCCGAAGCCCAGATCTGACATACTATAATTCATATCAGGAATTAAATTGGAATTTAGAGAACAATTGTTAATATTTCAAAGTAATTGTTTAAGAAATTATCATTTTGGTATCTGCCGCAAAAATAATTACCCACCACTAATTTTTCTTTTTCAAAGGCTGCTATTTGCTGGGATAATGTTGGAAAGATGAGGAGTTTGTGTTGGGAGCTATTTATGTAGTTCAAATGAGGAGATAAATAGGAAGGGACTTTCATGTTCCCGGGCAAATGAGTCTGACTAATGTACAGCTTCGAGCTCAAAAGTGGGCCTTGGATTTATTTGGAAATTGGGGGAATTTTTTATGGATGGGACGTGCAAGAAACAGCAGGTGAGACAATAATCAAAAGCTGTGCATATTAATGAGGAAATGGTCCTCAAATAAACCCTGAGGGCATGGAGAGGCCCTGCCTGCCTGGAGCGAGGTACCAGCACCTTACCTCCCACCTAGGCAGGATTTTGGGGTGGAAAAGGAGCTGCATTCCTACTTCTGCTCTTCACAGGGCATCAGAGAATTGGAAAGGGGCTGAGAACTTGAATATTTAGAACATCACGGGAAAAAAGTGAGGTAGAAGGGATCTTAAACGCCTGCATCCCACAGCTTGAGGATGGGCTTATCCAGATCCTGTCTCATCCTGTTCCTTCCCTCTGTTGTGGTGGAAAATGCATCCTCCTCCCTTTAAACAAGGCTTTCCTGAGGGGATGGAGAGAAAGTGGAGCAGTGGCAGCACCAGGAAAGGTCCAGCAGTTCCAAGGAGTTGCTGTGGACTTCTCTGTTCAGACGGGATCTGGCAAAGGGAAACTGTTTCCCTGAAAACAGTTTCAAAAGTGCAAAAGGAGAAATCATTTTCTGAGGTTTGTTAAATTTTTTTGCCAAATTATTGCTCCATCTTCGGTGGGAATAATCCCAGCTGCATTTTGAAATATCTCCCTTCCTGCCACACTCTTTTTTTAACGGGTGACTTTTTCTCCAAGCGATGTCGATGGTGACTTTTAAGGTGCACAGGGAGAAGCAGCATTTTTTACCAAGTCCTCTGGGAAAGGCTTTTTGTCACCTCAACCCCCGTTTTTCCCTCTGAATTGTCACCTCTGATACCCTCTGGCTCCCCCCGCCGCCCTCTGGGCCCCCAGTAAACCTGCCCAGTTCTTGCTGTTGGCCACTGGGATGTTCTGGCTGAGCCAAAGGTTGGTCCCCCCACCCTGAAGGACCCCATAAACCTGTCCAGCCACCTCCTGGGTGGGGAAGATCCTTGTGGATGTGTCTTCCAGGCCCTCCATGCTACACCTCCCCCTTCCCTTTGATCTCCACGCTCCCGTGAAGACATTGGTCCCTAATGAGGGACACACTTGACCTTTGCAGATGTGGTGCTTAAAGATTCCTGGAGAATGTGGGGGAAGCAAATAATCCCCCTTGGATCCATCCCCCCAGCTTGTGAGCACCCCAGTTCCAAAGCAGATCATGGGAAAATGTTGGTTAGCAGCAATTAGCAGCGGGAGCAGTAATTAAGGCCGTTTGTGTTTGCCCTGGATGGGGCTGTCACTCGTTGGGAGATTTCAGATCCAGGCTCCCCTTGCACACCTGGAGTTTGGGATCCTGCTGTGCCAAGCTCTGGACTGCCCTGCCTGTGCCATGCTCCTTGAATCACTGCTGTGGTTTAGGAATTACTGGTGGTGGTTGTGCCATGCTCCTTGAATCACTGCTGTGGTTTAGGAATTACTGGTGGTGGTTGTGCCATGCTCCTTGAATCACTGCTGTGGTTTAGGAATTATTGGTGATGGTTGCAGGCACAGGACAAAACACAGGCAAAATAATCCTGGTTTGATCAAAGAGGGAAATGTTCTCTTTCCCCATGGAAAAGGGAGGATGGTGCATTTACACCCTCCCAGGCCTCCTGTTCTTGCAAGGCAGTGGGAGCTCCTGCTGGAGCAGAGAGGTTGTGGCAGCTGCCCCTGGATCCCTGGAAGTGTCCAAGACCAGGTTGGACAGGGCTTGGAGCAGCCTGGGATAATGGAAGGTGTCCCTGCCCATGGCAGGGGGTGGGACTGGATGAGCTTTAAGGTCCCATCCAACCCAAACCACTCCATGGGACAGTTTGAAAAATGTGGGAATGAACAAGCCCTTTTCTCTCCTGACCCTCTCTGTTGTTGGATGCTTCTGGTGGGTGAGGGAATAGGGTTTGGAGCCCTTCCTTTGGGAAGGTCACTGATCTGTTAGGTCCATCAGAATAACAGATGTTATATACTGGGGCCAGGAAGTTTTTCCTTACTATTAAGCCAAAAACTTTCTATTCTCAGTTTCATGGGTTGGGTTAGGTGTGGCCTTAAAGCCCCATCCCCTGCCATGGTCAGGGACACCTTCCACTATTCCAGGGTGCTCCAAACCCTGTCCAAGCTGGCCTTGGACACTGCCAGGACTGGGGCAGCCACAGCTGCTCTGGGCACCCTGTGCCAGGGTCTCCCCACCCTCTGAGTACAGATTTTCTTCCCAATATCCCACATAACTCAGGCTCATGCTGCTTCTTCTGCATCTGTGGAGAGACATTAGAAAAATCTTCCTTTCCAGCTGTTTATCATCCCTAAATATCAGAACTAACAACCCAGGCTTCCTCTGCTCTTTCCAACCTGCCTCATAAATCATCCCTACACTACTGGGATCATTTCAGAGCTCTTCCCTGCCTTCCCTGGCCACGGGAATGGGCTGCAAATTTCCATGTGGATCAGATCTGAATTAGTTGCCTTAACCCAGAGGCTAAAGAAGGAGTGATTCCTCTCCTCTGCAATGCATTGATTTCACAAAGCTGAACGCTGTTGGTTTGGGTTTTTTTCTCTGATACAACACAGTAAATTGGTTTTAGTGTTTTCCCTCCCATAAGGCTTGTTGTGGGAAAAACAAGGGACAGAAGTGGAGAGGGAGAATCCAATCCCTTCTCAGGTAAAAGTTGCCCCATCACATACTGGGGTACAGGGAATGGGGTGGTTCCCTCTGAGAGTCCTCTGCCCATCCCACAGATCTTCCCAGAGGGGTTCTGTGAGGATTTGGCCCCTCACAGGTGCCACGTCCCCAGCCTGTTTCCCAGGAGCACAGCCTGTGGTGGGAGTCCTCTTCAGCAGCAGCCAAGGGCTGGGATTTGAAGCATTCCTGCTCTCCAAGGACACCTGCAGGGATGCCAGGAGACATGGCAAGTGCCCAAGGAACTTTTCCCACTGGTTTTCCAGCATGAAACATGCCCAGCTCCACCTGGGAGAATTTCTTGGCATAACCAGCCAACTTTTGGTCCAAAGCTCTCAACTTCTTGGCTTTTTGTCCTCATAGCCTTTATAATAATGCTAATACCAATATATAATAACTAAATTAATGCTAATAATGAACTAATTTGATTGGTGTCACGTTAGACACAGAAAATGCTCCCAGGGAACAAGGGGCAGGACAAGACAAAATGACCTCAAGTTGTGCCAGGGGAGGGTCAGGTGGGATACTGGGGAAATTTCTTCCCAGAAAGGGTTGTCCAGTCCTGGCACAGCTGCCCAGGGCAGTGGTGGAATTGCCATTCCTGGAAGTGGATGTGGCTCTAGGGGACACGTGTCAGTGGTGGCCTTGGCTGGGGTGATGGTTGGACTTGAAGGTTTTCCAGCCTCAGTTCTTCCATGATTCTAAAACCAGGTGGAAAGTGAGAGATCACGGTGTGACAAAGGGAGGAATAGACACAGGGAACCAAGCTTTCCCTGCTGGAAAAGCTGTGTATTTGCCCTGAGGATGCCCCACAGGAGAGCTGGGTGTTTGTCTGTGCTGCAGAGGGTCCCAGGAGGGTCTCTGGGCAGCCAGGGGGGTGTGGAGATATTTTGGTATCCAGGGGAGCTGCTCCGAGGAAAGAGCTCTAATTAGAGGAAAATATTTGATCTCCGTAGGCCTTTGGTGAAATATCTCAGAAAGGCAGCAGATGTTGCTGAAATTATTTTGTTCAACTCTTTCCCCCCTTTTTAAAAGCCTTCTTTCTTTTCTTTCCGAGGCACATTGAATTAAAATTCAGTAAACAGATCTCAGCACTCTATTGAGGGGTGCCAAAAACTTGCTCAAAAATCAAAGCTGATGCCTCCTGCAAAGCAAAGCACATCCCTTTGCCTTCCCTTTGGAAGTAAGAAGTTACCCTGGGAGCCACCAAAGACTTCCCAAAGCACATGGTGGCTCAGCAAGGACAGGCTCCTGTTCCCGGTGTCACCCTGGCTGGCACAGCATCCAGGTGACCTGCACTCTGCCTGGAACCTCTCCTTTCCCAGGAATTCCCCTTCCCTGATGAGCCAGAAGGGTCCAATCTGGCTCCTCAGCCCTAAAAGAAGCTGTGCATAGATACAGGGCTGCCTAAAGACCCCCCCAGAAGGTCTCGGGGAGACTTCTCCAGGGTGGGTTCAACAGAGCAACTTTAGAAGATGTCATCAAACCAGGTTTGATCTGCAGTTTAAGGAGACGTGGGACGCCAAAAGCCTCATTTTAGAATGTTTTTCAGTCCCCACACTGGCAGCATTAAATGAGTTCTGAGGTGGTGTCCAGTGACAGACAGCACCAGCCACGAGCTCCACTGGACAGGGGGAAAAGTGGAAAAATGATTCTCCTGCTGCAGGGGAGGAAATGCAGTGGGTGTGGAATCAAAAAATCCCAGAATTTCCTGAACTGGAAGGGATCCATCAGGATTGAGTCCAGCTCCTGGCTCTGCATGGGGCACCCCAACAATCCCACATCCTAAATACCATCCTGTAAGCACAGGCAGGTCCACTGAAACAGGGAATAATCACCTTGAATTGTCATTATGCGAGAATCCACAGAGAAGCAGCTACACAGGACACATCAGCCTTGTCTGGATTAGAGAGTCAAGCCCAGGGCCTGGATGGGTTTGCTTGTCTGGTGTCACCCCAAAAGCATCTGCAGCACATCCCACGGAACCCCACGGGACAGGTCACGTCATGATCCTGAGGGAGTCAGGGCATCGATCCGTTTAGCAAATGATGAGCAGGGTTTTGCTTTCATCAGGGCGGTGAATATTAATTGATTTGACAGGCTGCAGCTTGGTAAAACAAGAGCAGGGGCATCGGGGCATCGCTGTATTAATTAGCCATGGTGGAGCCACTTTTAGCTGCTTCCGAAGTTTAATCAATATGCTCCATTGGAGTCCCCAAAGGCTTATGGAAACAGCCTTTGAAATCCTTTAAATTGTTGTCTCTGTGAGGTTTCAGGCTCTTGGCGTGTTCTTGTTCCTCCCTCCTGAAATCCACGGTGACCCTCAAGGACCGGCGTGGGCGGGATTTCTGATTTGGATCTCCCATTTGCATTCGCCAGGAATAGAAATAAATGAAAGAGATGTTCTGTTTTGGTCCAATAATAATAATAATAATGGCAGACACTAATGAGCTGCCCTCTGCTCCCAGCTCCTATCTGCAGTAAATTACCTCCGTGGGCTTCGTCTGATGTGAATGGGCACGGCACCATTGAAATGGGGCTTGGCTGAGCCCTTGCACCCTGCTCAGGCTTTGATTTAATACAAAGCAAGGCTTGAGATTGTTAGGGAGTTTTACTGAGAGGGAGGGAGGAGAAGGCAGAGCTCCAGATACAGCTGGGAGTGAAATTGTGGAAAAAAGGGCATGGAGGAAATGTGACATCGGAATGGGGAGGGGAGATAGGGAAGGCAGGGATGCTGCTGTGCTCTGAGTACTGCTGTCTAACAGGAGGTGAAAGAAAGCTGGAGAGGACAGTGGGGGCTTGGGGGGCAGGAGGAGGAAGGCAGGAAAGCAGGGCTGGACTGGGGGAGAGCAGGAGGGCTGGCCCACTGCTGATAAGGCTGCTGGGGACACGAAAAATCCATCGAGGAAGAGCAGCTCACCAGGAAAGGCATCCAGGGAAGGGGATGAGGGCTCATCCTGCAGGGTTTGGGAGGTTTCTCTCATATTCAGGATCTAAGACAGCCCAGGGAGGACATGGTGTCACTGTCACCAGCAGCTTTACAGGGAGGTTGCACAAGGTGTGAGGAAGAGAGGGCCGTACACCCCCTGCAGAAATGCCCTGGTGCCCTGGTGCCCTGGTGCCTTGGTGTCCTGGTGCCCTGGTGTCCTGGTGTCCTGGTGTCCTGGTGCCCTGATGCCCTGGTGCCTTGGTGTCCTGGTATCCTGGTGTCCTGGTGTCCTGGTGTCCTGGTGTCCTGGTGTCCTGGTGTCCTGGTGCCCTGGTGTGCTGGTGTCCTGGTGTCCTGAAGCCTTTGCCATGGGCTGTGGTGAGCTCAGTGCTTGTCCCAGAGCCCAGCTGAAACTGGAACAATGCCTCTCCCAGGGGACACCTGAGGCCTGAAATCTTTATTATGTCATAGAACCACAGAATCACAGAACTGTAGGATCCCAGACTGGTTTGGGCTGGAAGGGACCTTAAAGATCATCCCATTCCATCCCCTGCCATGGGCAGGGACACTTTTCACTATCCCAGGCTGCTCCAAGCCCTGTCCAACCTGGCCTAGGACACTTACAAGAACAGAGTCCAAAGCCTCTCTGGCAGCGACATCTCTGTCCTTGGCCACCTCTCCAGCAGACCCTGGTGCCTGCTGAGACCTAAAGCACATTTTCCTCGAGTTTCTGACTTTATAATTCATTGCAGCATTCTGTGTTTTGGCTTCTCATCCTTTTCCAGACAAATCCTGCCCAGCTGTGCCCACAGCAGCTTCCCCAGCACACTTCCCCCCGTTCCTTCAGCAATTCCAGTTGTGTGACATCCCGAGGTCACTGCTACAGGTGTCACCTCAGCGAGGGGACACGGGGAGACCAAGCACTGCTCTCAGGGCCCCAGCATAATTATTCCAATTCCAGAGCCAGCCCTGAGCTGTGCCTGCTGCTGCTGCCACGCAGATTCCCAGCACGGGCGCATCCTGCTGTTAATAATGGAAGATCCCCAATCTCTCTGGGGGCAACGCTCTTTGCTACGGGCAAGGCACTAAATCACAGCTGAAGTTTCTAGGCCAAATTGTTTTCACTTTTATTTTTTTGAGGAATGAGCTTCCTAAAAAGTGCGAGGCGAATTTCCAGGCCTGCCTGCCTTGGCTCAGCAGGCCATGGGTAGGGAAGGAGCCAGTAGGAGAAGGCTTAGATCACCCTGAAGTGATGCTGCGTAGGTGAGCAGATGAATTAGGGAAAAATAGGGCTGAAAGGGACTTTGTGTCCCAGCCCTCCCCAAGGCAGAGTTAACCCTTTCCTTATCACTACCATTGCAGGGCCCCAGGAATGGGAAAACTTCCTGCAGCAACATCTGTGGAGGCACCAGGCAGTTCCCAGCTCTTTCATAGGAACCCCGACTGGTTTGGGTTGGAAGAGAGCTTAAAACCTAGCCAGTGCCACCCCCTGCCATGGGCAGGGACACCTTCTGCTGTCCCAGGTTGCTCCAAGCCCCATCCAACCTGGCCTTGGACACTTCCAGGGATGGTGACTACAACACTGCTCTATGACAAGCCCATTCCAATACTTGACAACCCTTTCAAAGAAGAAATTTTCTGTCATTTCCAATCTAAACCTCTTGAGCCAGTTTCCTCTCACCCTGTCTCTTGTCCCCTGGGAGCAGAGCCTGACACCCCTCCCACCCCTCCTCAGCTGCCCCCCCCTGTCAGGGAGCTGTGCAGAGCCAGAAGGTTCCCCCTGAGCCTCCTTTTCTCCAGGCTGAGCCCCTTTCCCAGCTCCCTCAGCCGCTCCTGGTGCTCCAGACCCTTCCCCAGCTCTGCTGAAGAAGAAGGGGGAACTCTGATGTCATCCAGGCCAGTGAGCCTCTTCCATTCAGATCTCTTGTTCATTCCTTCCCTCCATGCCTTTAGCCAGAAAATCAAGGACTTTGGGCACATCTCAGACTCCTCCCCAGTGCTCCCAGCCTTGGCCACCACCAGCCCTGCCTGTGGTGGGTGGCAGTGTCCCACCAGGTCCCCCTTTTCCTGTCACACAGATGTGCTGGCTTCAGATGCCCTCAAATTCAGCGACGTGGCCAAGCTGCCCTTTTCCCTGTGGGACGGAGGTTTGGGATACAACTGTGCCTCCTGGTTGTGGTTGTGAACATCTCTGTGGGCGCTGCCCAAGGTCAGGACAAGGCAGGAGCCAAGGTCAGTAACTTCTGCTGAGGGGGAGGGCTCTGCACACTCAGACATCAGTTGGTCTGGGACTCCTCCACAGAGGACCCCGGAGAGGATGACGAAAGGACACAGAGGAGCAGAGCAGGGTGGAAATACAGGTTCTGCAGCCAAGGGAGCCTCTGCTGGCTCCCTGAGATTGCCCTCTGAGGACTATTGAAGGGCTGGATGGTTCCCTGGCTCCCACCCCCAAAGCAAGGGGATGGATGAGTGGGACAGGGGATGGAGAGGCCAAGGCTGTGCTGCAGGAGAACGTGAAGAGCTGGTTTGGAAGTGAGCCCTGTGCAAGCACATTTCTGTCTCCATCACTCCTCCCTCTTACAGGAGACCTGGGAGTGTGAATCTGATCAATACTTGGGATTTGTCCAGAAAAAGAGCAACAAAATACAGGTTCCTTGCCGGAGGAGCTGGGGTTTATCCCGGGGAAGCCACGAGTGGTGCCAGAGGGAAGCCTGGGGAATATCTCTGGGTGTGTACCTTTATGTACACTCACCTGCCTTTGCTCTGCAGCACTGGGGGCTGCCTGTCCCACACCCTGCTCTTCCCAGCATCCAGTGATGCTCTTCCCAGTGGGACTGGTGCACACAGAGCCCCACCTTGACTATGGAATGAGTGCTTACTCTCAGAGGGGGAGACAGCATTTGCTGAAGGGGAATCACCCATGCCTCGTGTCATTGTTGGTGTGAAAACTGCATAGGACAACCTCCATCGAGCACTGCCACCATCACCTTCCCATCTCCACCTCATTAAAAGGAAAATGTGCTAATTAAGGCATGGATGGGAGGAGCGGATGAAGTGCATTGATGAACTGGCACTTGGACAGGGGGTCAGAAATAAGAAACTCTTATCAGGGGCCACCCTGAAAGGGAGGGTTTCTTCCCTGGGGGTTTTCTCAGCTGGGACCAGTGGTTTTCCTTCCCTGGAGCTGAGGGTCCCTCACACAGCAGTGTTTGCCGTAGGAATGGAGTTTTCCTGGTGGTGACACTCCCAGGATGGGGCTTTCTCTGTGGGGAAACTTTTCCTTTCACACATAAGGAGGGGTTTTTAGTGTGCACGGGGTACTTAAATGGAATTGCACATCACCCACTTTTAACCTTGTTTTCCAGTCCCATTTCTTTCCTTGTCAGAGTCGTGGCTTTGTTCTGAGCATTGCAAAAGCCCTTCAGGTTCTGCTTTCATTTTCAGCTCAGGTCTCACTGTGTGAAGGGAGAAGCGACCAGTGAGGGGCAGGAGAAGGGATGTTCCCATTCCCTGATCCCAAATCCCTTTTCCTTTGGGATATCCTAGTGCCCCAGGCCACCCCAGGAGTTACCCTGGGCAGCAGGAAGCACCTTCTGTGAACTCCCTCTAAGTCAAAGCTGCTTCAAAAACAGAAGAACAATGCCTATAACCTACACATCCCCATTTAAAATGTATTTCCATCCCATTTCCAGGCCTTTTTTTGCTTCCTGCGTGGCCTTGAGCCAAGACTCCGGGCCTGCTGAGCCCACAATTGCTGCAGTCAGTAAATCCCAGCCCTCCTGTAATGAAAACGTCACTAATGATAAATATTTAAAGAGATGTGATGCTTATTTTTATATTTACTACCCTGACCTTTATGTATTTGGATTTTATTTTATGTTTTATGGGGATTCCCTGGCCTTTTCCCAGCCACACACACAAAAACCCCACAAGGGCTCCCGGAGTGTTGTTGCATTATAAACACACGCGGTCCCTACAATTACTGAACTTTAATGCCTGCTGTAATTACTGCCTGCACTTTGCATTAGTGCCCGGGGTGATGGAGTGAAGGAGTGCTCAGACGACAAGAGAACCACATGGTGAGGGAATTTCCAGGGGGAATCGTTGCCTCCCATCCTGTGATTAATTGCTGTGCCTTGTGTGGGGAGACTGAGGCTTCCCCCAGCTCTTGGCACCCCCGGCTGATGGAAAAGCCACCACGGGAACAGTCAGCTGTGCACAGCCTGCTGTGTCAGCAGGGAAGAGCCTTCAGCTTGATTCTTGCAATTCCACAAGGGAAAAATCAAGGAGAACAGCAGGCACAAGGAGGAGAATGGGAGCATTTACCCACCGCGAGGGGCTGCCTTGCCCAGGAGGGTTCTGGGGAGCACTGGGAGCTCATCCTGCTGCAGAGGGGCCCGACCTGGGCTTGTCCTGCTCCTCCTGGGTGTCAGCCCCGCTCCAGGAGCAGGGACAGGATTTAGGGATGTTCAGCATATCCATGTGGACACGGCTGCCAAGGAACTGGGCATCTCCCGCAGCTGCCAGTTCCCAGGGATTTGCATCTGGCAGCCTTGGCTGAGCCCCACATCCCGTTTTCCCTTCAAGGAGTGGGGAAAAAAATGAAAGAAGGAGTTAATTGGCCTGATTGGACTTTGCTGAAAAAGTTTCAAAGGAGAGGAAAAGAAAGTGCTGAGGCAGCTCCTTTCAGCTTCTTTGAACTTTGGGCTTTGAAAAGAGACGGGGAAAATCTTAAGGAATTAACGAGGACTACAGGGAAATTATTGAGGAGGAACTTTCAGTGCTCCCAGCTTGGAAAGAAATAAAAAAACCCCCCCTTTATATAGAAATATATATACAGATATAGAGATATTTGCATGCACATGGATGTGAGAGTGTGACCCCTTCACCCGGTCGTTCATCTTCGTCTCTCTGATTTGATTTTAATGATTTTTATGAATTATTTGATTTGTGTCCACGGTGCCTGGGAAGGGTGAGAGCCTCCCTTCTCCCACATCAGGAGCTGTGGAAAGGCAGAGGCAGGTCAGCAAAGGCCTTGGGTTTGCCACCACTCTGGCAATGTTTGTGGAATCTCGGCCTGGACCGGAATTCTTCTCTTTCCAAACAATATAAACTTCTTTTTTTTTTTTGTCAAAAAAAGCCTCAAGATAAATATTCTTGGATGAAAACCCGTAAAAAGCTCAGACTGACAAACTATTTTTTTAGGCACTTCTTTTTCTCCCAACAAGAATATATCTGTCAAGAGAAACAGATGTTCTTGATGAAAAACCCTCTTTAATTACAACTCTGTCAAGAAACCTGCAGACAGATTTCTTTTTTCCCTCCCAAGCCCATTAAAAAGTGTGCAAATGGCCAAGGTTTGAAAGCCACGGCTCCTCTTGTAATATAATATTTAAATAAAACATTTCCCCATTAAGCTAAGAGCCGGCAAAGCCACAAGGCAAAACTCATAGATAAATCCAAGCTTAAGTTTTGCTTTTATAAAATGAGGTGTTGAGCTTAAACCTGAGCTTTGCACGTCTGCCTGAAGTGCTGAGGTGGTTTTGGAGCCCTGAGCAACCTGGGTTTCTCATGTGGTCAGGTGAGCTGGATCCCCTTCTCCGGAGTTTAGGATTTCTGCCAATCAGGCCAAATATTTGCATTAAAAACCCCGAGTTGAAGGTCTGGCCATTAGCCAGGAGTTTCTTCAAGCCTCACATTATTTCGTCACTAAATCTCACTGTGTGCCCAGTAAATATTTTCTTTGGGAAATACACGAAAGCCTGACTGGAAGCTTTCCCTCTCCCCCCTTGCAGAGGATGGCAATGTGACATAAATGTTAAAAGAGGTTTCTCCAGCACAGCGTTCCCCGAGGCTGACACCAGCCACGGCTTATCCAGGGGAATAAAGGTCTGCTGGAGAGACTGGCAGGAATGCAAGGTTGATATTTCTTTATTTATTGGTTACAGTAATTGGCTAGAACATGGCTGAGTAGTTGGAGGAAAATAATCAATAGTTCTTGTCTGCTAATGAATGATTTTTCAGCAGTGGCTGGTGTAAATAGGTTTCATTAAAACAGCAAATCCTTCCAAACAAGAAAATTAACGAGGGCTTATGAAACCTATGAAATTGCACAGGTCTGAATGGCTGACAGCCGTGACAAATATCTGCTATTGTTGGGGTTGGGAAGCAGGTTTTCACTTCAATTTTCACTCTTGTCGCTTAAATAATATCAATAATTAGCAAATCCATTATGCCTTTCCCAGAAATCTTCCAGAGTGAAATGTGTTGGCCCCAGCTCAAGACAATGTCCTGTTCCTGAGCAACCTCCACGTGCCTGGGCTCAGTTCCTGCCAAGTCCATGCCCTGTAACTGCACCAACAAACTGGGAATTTTAGGAGCTGAGCCCTCAGACTCACCCATTTCAAAAGAAGGGACTGGGCACGATGCAGTTGTTGCTTTTCTTGACTTCTGAATAAAGGGATGTGAAACCAATCTCCCACTGAGGGGTTCCAGCCCAGAAAATTGTGGTGTAGGGCAGAGGGAAAAACCTGGAAATCTGCACCAGCGCTGCTGGAGGATCCTCGGGTCAAAAGAGGGTGGGACATAAGAGCTTGGACTGGGTGGTGCTGCTAATTTTGGTGTTTGTCTCAAAGAGGTAACTCTGTTTATTCCATCCAAAGAGGAAAGCTCCAAAAAGTGATTTGTTTTGGCCAGCCTGGAGTAGGACTCCCTATGCCCCAGAGGAAAGGGAAACTCTTCAGCTGCAGCTCCAAAGGCCAAAACCCCAAAGCCACTTCGTGGAAAGTTTCCCAACACCTTTCCTTAACTTCCCAGTCACTGCTGGAAGAGTCGGGGGCTCTCAGGAGCACAAGGGAGATTTTGCAAGTGGCAAAGCATCCCTCCTTTCTCCTTTCTCCTTTCTCCTTTCTCCTTTCTCCTTTCTCCTTTCTCCTTTCTCCTTTCTCCTTTCTCC
>VYXD01003610.1:33849-72336 GCA_013397195.1 Hylia prasina | reverse complement strand
CCCGTGTCACCGAACCCGGGTCGCCGAACCCGGGTCACCGAACCCGTGTCACCGAACCCGTGTCACCGAACCCGGGTCACCGAACCCGGGTCACGGGAGCTGCCGCTGCTGTCACAGCGCCGGCTCCGCTCCCTGCACCTGCAGGAGACAGTGAAAACCCTTCTTCCTTTCTCTTTGCTCTCCCGGCAGCTCATCCTAAATGCACCCATCCCAACTAAAGTCTGTCCCTGCTTTTCCTGGACTTCCCTGCTCTGCATGAGCACAACTCCTCTGGCTTTTGGAGCCATCCATCACTGCCGTCTCCACAACCCCGAGCCACACACGGAATGAAGACGTGGAGCAGCGGCTCCTCAGCTGGTGTAAATCAACAGGGATCTCCCCCATCGCAAACTTCCACCCAGCCGGGGAGGGAACCCAAAATGGTGCTCATCGGAGCAAAGGAAATTTCGGCAGTAATTAGATCTGGAGCATGATTACCCAAAGGGAAACGCAAAACAAATGTGGGTGACAGATATTTCCAGGATAACTGGAGTTATTAATGCTTTTCTCCAGCAGTGACAGGCACAGGGGATTAGTAGTGCCTGAAAAAGTCTGGTTTAGTGTGGGAAAAACTGAGGGCTGGAAATGAAGCAAGGAGGAGGCCATCTGCTGCTCGGTGAGCTCGCGGGGCCCTGCGAGGAAAGCTGCAGCCAAAACAACAAAAGGCAACGACGGGAGGCATATGTGAGGAGAAACACCGACCTGTTGCTCCTAAGTTTCCAGTTAAAAAGGGGGAAAAAAAAGGAAGGAACCTGTTGTTTGTTGCACGAGCTCCCCCGGAATCAGCGACCCTGGCACTGCTGAGCACAGCAGAGCTGGGGATGTTTGCAATTAAAGCTGCTCCTTCCTGCTGGCCTGGGTTGGGTATTTGGGTGGGAGCAGGAGGGACCAGCCCTCCCTCTGTCATGAATGAGGGATTTAGGGTTGCTCAAAGAATCACCATCATTAGCAAAAATACTTTTAGGATGAACTTATAAAAATGCAACAAAGAGCAATGACAAAGTTGCTCCATTACTTAGTGTGTGGATACAAGGGAAAATTGATGTAGAATGGAGCCAAAATGATTTCCACGGAGTCTGAAGATGCAAAAGTGTGAAGAGCCCTCCCACTGAGCCATGGGGGTCAGAGTACAACCTTTTGCTTTCTAAACTCCTGATGGAGATAAAACATGGCTAAGCCCAACCTTACTTCCAGACTAGGACAACAGTTTAGGTCTACAGGAATTAACTGTGTGTATTTCTGTGGTTTTGAGTCACCTGCTACAAGCAGCTTACCTTGGATCTGGGAGTACGGAATCTCTTTGCCTGGGGTAAGGAGGGATTTCTCAGTCCAGGTAGGGAATCTCAAACCTTGAGAGGTATCCCAGCTCCAGGGGAGAGTCACTGGTGTGCAGTCAGCTGCAAAGTGGAGAGAACTGGAATTAGACTCTTCCAAAGATCTGTCATTAATAGAGAGGTCTCTGAGCCTCAAGGAGCAAGCAGGAATGTCCCATCTCCATGGGAGATGCCGGCCACGCTGCCCAGCAGAGCCCATGAGGGCTCACCTAGACTGCCAAAATTGTGGGATAAAGAGGTTGGCTGGTGGCCAGATTGGACACAGTGGGAAGGGTGTGCATGAGACTCCTTCAACCCACAATTTCTTTGCTCCTTGAGAAATGAATCCTGGAAAAGCCACCGCTGTTGCTGTGCTAATCACAGGATTGGGGATCCAAACTCTTAAGCACCAATATTCTCTGGGTATTTCTCCCTCTTTGGGGGCTTCCCAAAGGAATTCTTGGCCCCCTTTGGAGCCTGTACCAAGGTGCTGCTGGTTGGGTTGAGGGGGTTGAGTGCATCTCACACCCTCCACACTCCAGAGGTGCCCATCCCCTGGTCCTTCCTCTCCACAGAACTGCTCCTTGCAGCAAGGGGAAGGGAGGAAAAGGCATGAGCTGTGTCCTCCTGCACAGCATGGGCAAGCAGCCATGAGCTGTGTGGGCTGGGAATGGCTTGGGAATGGCATGGACTAACCCACCCTAGGTTTGTTTTTGGGTGTGTGCACTTACAAACTGCTCCAAGAGCATCCCTCAGCAGCCTGGATACCCCAAACCAGATGCACTCCCTCAAACCCAGCCAACCCTTCTTTAAATAAAAATTTACAAGAAAATAGGGCTAAAACAACATTCAAATGAGGGGCAGGATGCCTTTTTTTTCTTTTAAATATAAAGAGTGCTGACACCTAGGAAGTACCAAGATGAATTTCTAACAGGGTTGTTTGTCAATATGCATAAAACAATTTCTTTTCTGCTCTGTGTTCCCCGTGGGTGTTGGAAAGAGCCTGGAAAACTCCACCCGGTCCCAGCCAGATGCTTCAGGGAAAGCTCAAAGACCTTCACAGCAGGGTGATAACCTCACCATAATTAAAGCAGAAATTTTAGCTAAAATTCATGTATTTAATAGACAATCCAAAATACACGGCACCATCAGGGCCGCTGAACACAACCTGCTGCAAAGCCACTGATAATTTCATTTTCCTAAGGATTTAAACAGCGGGGAGCTCCCCAGATGGGGGACAGACCCGTGTCTGTGCTGGGACCAGTCTGAGCCGGGTTTAAAGCCGAAGGAAAGCCCACCTGCACAGATCCAGCCTTGCCCCGGGAAGTGGGAATCCATCCCCCAGGCCCGGGGGAGGGGAGGAACCCCGTGGCTTGGCTGATGAGGTGACGAGAAGGTGCGAGGAGCTCCTGGGGAGGTGGGAATTGTCACGGCCCTGGGCAGCACCGGCCGGGAAATGCATAAATGAGAGGGAGGGAACATCCCACTGGGCTCTGCAGGCGCCACCTGGAGCTGGGTGTCCTTGAGACCCGTAATTTTGGGTATTCTCAACTTCCTCCTTGGACTTCTCCCTGTACCAGCAGCCACCAGAAGCACACAGTCCCACCTGCCACAGGGCCACATCCCACAGGATGTCTGTGTTCCAGCCTTTTGAGGCATTTAAGGGTGTTTGGCTTTTTTTACAACAAATCCCAGCCTGGCACAAATTGTCACAGGTGATGCTCTGGTTCTCTGCAGGATACCTGGCCTGGAAATACGGGAAGGGAAGACAGCACCAGCAGGTTCCCACCTGGCAGCTGGGTTGGCTGTCACAGGATCTCCTGGATGGATTTTGAGTGACACTTATCAGCTCTCTGTACTTTAAATGGGCCTTGGAAATCCCTCCAGGAGATGCCAAAAGCCTGGGCAGAAGGAAAAGCAGAGCCCTCTCCTGCTCAGTAAAAGTCAAACACCTCATGAGCAATATCCAGAAATTCCCAAACTCCAAAACCACAGTGCTGAGAAGGACAGCCAGAAAAACTCTCTTTCCCCAAGTCTGGGACTTGCTTTTGTTCATGGCTGGAAAAATCCTCCCAATGTTGCTTCTTAGCAGAGCATTCCATTAAAACCAGGAATTCCTCCCTGTCCCCACTCTGGAAAATTGTGCTGTTCCTTTTTTTAATCTGAACACTGAAAGTCTTTGGCTAGAAGACAACCAAACACAGAGGATGGGGAGTGCAAAGCTCTGGAATGCTGCCCTGGTGTGGCTCTACCTAAACCCAAAAAAATGCCCCCAAACCTCTCCCTGTTTCCTCAATATCTTGAGAGAGACAACTCAGCTGGAAAGATGCATCCCGGGTAGGAGCTCCTGGATTTCTTCCCATGAGAAAGGCAGATATTTATTTAAAGATGGGACTGAATCAAAACAGACATGGAGGAATGTCAAAATATTCCATAAGTAGGAAGAGGAAGGAATACAGTTGTCTCTCTACCCTGTGAATGAATAACTTACATCCTGGGAGTGGGAATGGAGCAAGTGGAATCAGTTCTGCTCCGTCAGTGTTGACAGAAGGGAATAGCTCCTCCTGCCTCGGCCAGAGTGGATTCAGGCAGAGTAAACTGAGAACTGCAGGGGCAGGGAGCAAAGGGAAACAGAGGAGATTGCTTGGAAAACATGAGGAGGAGAATGAATACTGAGGGGATGCACGTCCCTAAACGTGGACATGAGGAAATGGAACATCATGACTGAAGTGAGAGCAGAAACCAGCGCTGCTGGTCCCACTCTCCCTCTGGAATACAGGGGAGCCACTGAGTTTAGTGAATTTAGTCCTAAAGCCTCAATTCAGAATGGCTGAAATCAGAGGAATGACTATGGAACAGGGCTGGGAAAAGATTATCTTTAAGGTCCCTTCCAACCCAAACCTTTGAATGGTTCTGTGCTGTGGGAATGTCTTGTGGAAGACCAGGGTGATATGAGGAATTAAAGTCTTTTAATTCCTGCTCGACACCATCCAAGAACTGCTTCCCAACAGAGGAGGAGGCATTCTGGAGAGGATGGCAGCATTTAGGATTTGTTTGCAAATCACAGCTGAAACCTAGTACTGAATTTTGCTGCATAAAGATTTGTATAGTCCTGCCAATTCCCATGCTAATGCCTTGATTTAGTGTCTCTCTCCTAAAGACAAATGTGAGATAACTTCAATAGGCAAAGTTGGCCTCGACTGCCACTTTTAAAAATACTTGAAAAGAGACTTAAATTAGAGGGAGAAAATGCAGAAAGTTCTCTAAAAAGGGACAGAATAAATTTAGAAATCAGCTTCAGAACTGGCTGGCTTCTGCAAATGCCTAAAACTAAAAATAGAGGGGAACAGATGATTTTTTTTCCCCCCTCCTTGATCAATTTCTCTCTTTTTTTCTCTCCTCACGTTGGGGTCCCCTCTAAGTTTACACCGAGCCCACAAGCCTGTGCCTGGTAAACATTTTTGGTGTTATTTTTGTCTAAGTGACAGCCCTGGGTGGCATCCAAGCACAACCACAACAAACCCGAGTAAGCCAGAGCAGCGTGAGCACCAAAACCCTCGGAGCAGGCTGGGAGAGATGTCACTGCAATTCCATCCTCTGGGACTGCCACCTGCATGAGGTCCCCGGACAAAGCCTCTGGGGGATTCTTGGCTGGGATCTGGCAGGAGTGAAGCTCTGGCACAGGTGTGTGTTCCTGCTGGAAGCAGGGATTGGGAAGTGGGAAATGGGCTCCTCGCTTCCCACATCTCTGTTTGCACCTGGTGGATCTCGGACGAGGGAATGTCGCAGCAGCAACACAACCCAAACCACAATCCCTGGGAGATGGGGGAGGAAATTTTGCGACCCTTTGACTTCAGTGATGAGGATGACAATGACAAGAGCAGCAGGATCTTGGCACAGCCTGGCTGCTTCCCGGCGCCTCAGCTGCTGGAAAGATTTCTGCTGTAGGCTCACCAGATGCTTGGCATTTGGGAATAATTCAGCGTCGATCAAAGCAGGATGGATTTAAAAAAAGGAAGAAAAGGAGAACCCGTGATGAATTCATCCTTCACTGTGGCATTAGCACAGCCCAGCCCTGTCCCCCTCCTCCATGTCAGTGGTGAAAAATGCCTCCTCTTCTCCAGCAATTACCTGGTTGGGCTCACCTTTGGAATGCCGATCCTTCGGGAAACGGCAGCGGCCGGCCCGCTCTGCCAGCCTGGTGATGGATGAGCCCCGGCTCAGCCCTGCTGCCATCTGCCACCAGGGTCCCCTCCCCGGCCCCCAACAAGTGACATCCTCGTTCCTTTGCACGGATCAGGGGTGAGCAGGAAAAGTGGCAGTGATGAAAGGTCCCTGCAAAAGCGGGAATTAGCTATGGAAGCGAGGAGATGAATGCGGAGGCGTGGGGTGGGAGGAAAGGAGAAGATGGAAAGATGGAAGGGGAGGAAGGGAGGGATCACCTGACTCATTCCCAGGCCCCTGAGCTGTAACCCCACTGTTCATGAGCCTCCTGTTGGTTTGGTGACTTGCTCCTGGCGAGCCCTTTTTGCCAGGAGGAGCCCATTCCTGGGATGTCCCTAGGAAATAGAATGTGTCCCAGCTGTCACACCACTGACAGCCCACCTTGATCCTCAAGGCACGGCAGAGCAGGGAGCTGGATTAAATCAGACAAATGGCAGCTGCTAAAACCAAACCTAAACTGGACGGTGCTGGGCAGTTAAAGAAAACGTCTCCTCTGGGGCCTGGGTGACCAAAGGTAAAGGAGACGTGGAAGCCAAACCACCTCTGGGTGTCCCAGGATGCAAGAGAGTGTCTGAAGATGGGAAGCTCCACCTAGTTTGGGAAGTCTTTGGAAACCTCTCTCCTTCCTTAAGGGAGATGCAAAGCTCAGAGAAAGCCCTGCTTTGCTGATGGCATTTTCCAGGCTGGGGGGATCAGTTCCACCTCTGGAACAAGCTGAGAGGGACTTGGTGGTCCAACCATGCCACATTTCTCGGGTTTATCATCAAAACCTTCAGCTGGGGCCACTCTGCTTTCAAGCACAAGCACTTTGCAGAGTACTTGGTTATTGTCACCGAAATCTCATGATGAAATTTATCTCGGTAATAAACCCCTTTCCCAGGTTTGATCCCAGGTTTGCCCCAAGCTGCTCAGGTCAAAGGAAGCTGAAAGTTTGAGCTGAAATCCCTCTTCAGGCAGGATTTACAAGGGGAAAACAGGAGGAAAAAGAGGCTGGCACTTCTAGAGATGCTCTGAAAATGCTCACCAAGCAGAAAAAGTGCTACAAGAATTATTCCCCCCACTCCAGCTATCCCAAACTCCAGGACATTGTCCTTGCCCATCTGTGGGCTCAGCTCCAATACAGAACAAATCTCATCAACAGGCACCAGAGATTTAGGGAAGGGCTGGAATATGGCAAAGCCCTGTAAAACAGGAGATAAACCATCCTCTGCTCCAAGGAACAGAGGTGGTAAGGAAGATATAAACACCAACAAGCCCCCTGGGAATGCTGGAGGAAGGCCAGGACAACGGCACGTCAGCACAGCTATGTTGGGATGACCTCATGGCAATGAAAATGATTTATTAGGACTGGTGGGGGAAATAAAAGAAAAAGCTCTCCCCAACCTGAGGGTACCACCAGCATCAGTGCAATAATAATAACAATCAATCAGTCAATCAATCATCATCAGCAAGATCCCAGCTAGCAGAGTTTATCCTTTTTGGGGGTGGGAATAGCTGGGTTTACTCTGTGTCCCAACAATTTCCAAGTGGATTTGGCAATAAAGCTGAAGGTGAGGTTTCCAAACCCATAAAGTCAGGACAGGTAGTGGCTTAATGTCTTTCAAGGAAAAATATCAATGGAAAAAAAAAATCACAATCACAGTGTATTTCTTTATTTGTCAATATTAATGTGGAATAACATATCAGGATTTTTCTCATTCCAAAACCACATTTTGGAAAAAAAAAAAGCCAAAAAAATCTTCCAAATGTTTTACAGGTTTCAAGGATTTTGTCTACAAAGGGTGTTCTCCAACGGGCAATAGTTGGGAGACAGACAAAATGATACCAATAAGGAGAAAGTGGCATTTCCCTGTTACTCTGGGTTTTAACACCTCTGAATTTTTGCAGCCACCTCAACCTTTGTAAGCAGAAATAATAATTTTAAAATAGAGCAAACATTCTCCCCCTCCTTCCTCCTCTTCTGCCAGTGCTTTTCTCACACATTTTTCTCCAATGGAAGGAGACGGGTAATCTAATTTGACGTTTTGGGATATATTCCCTGCAGGAAGTGTGGAAATGCCACCTGCTACCTGCGTGTTAGATTTGATCATAAATCACCAGCACCCAGGACTCAACAGGATCTCCTGATATTTTAATGGCCACAAAAGGTCTGGCCACTGCTGGAATTAAAGCTGAAATCGCAGGTTTATGTTTTTCTGGAAATGCCAAACGCTGCCTTGATCCTTGTATCACTCTTAATTGCCCTTCCTTAATTACAAGGAGTGAAATCATTTGTTATATTCAGTGGAAAGGGACACAAACCCTTCTGCTTCAGGCTTGGCCCTCTTGGAAGTTCAGAATGAACCCTGGGAGGATGTTGGGCACTGGAACAGGAAGGTTTGGACAATGGTCTCAGGCACAGGATGGGATTGGTGGGATGTCTGTGCAGGGTCAGGAGTTGGATTTGATGATCCCTGTGGGTCTAGCTTGGGATATTCTGTAATTCTACAGTGCTTAAAGCACCAGGTCACACACCTTGGGTGGCTTCTCTGGTCTCCTGAAATCCAAGGTCAAACAGTTGGAAATCTCAGACCAGGTTACAGATCCAGCTTCAACATCTCCATCGGAGACCTCCCCTCGCCATGGGCAACAGCTCCTACACTTCCAGGGGCTTCTGAAACACCTGACCCTGCAAGGATGTCAGAGATTTTGTGCTGTTGGCAAAGCCAAGTGACCAGAACGTCTCTGCTCAATCCTGCATGGCCGGGAGAAAATCAGGTTCAGCTTACAGGGTTCTAGCTCGGAAGGAAAAGAGAGGAAAAAAGAAAGGATGGGTTGGGTAATGTTGGTTTAATCTCAAACTTGAAGACCACAAACACACCCAAGCAGCCCTGTTTGATGCTGGAAATACATCCATGAGGGACACGACTTCCTGGGGCTGCAGGAAGATCCCAGACAGGAGATCCACTACAACATCTTGGGTTTCCACTACTTTTCTGTCACCCCAATTCTCCGAGGACCAGGAGGGGATGGGAAGTCCTGAGCACAGCTCTCAGTGCCCAGCCCTGGCACTGGGAGAGGAGCATCCTGACTGCCTTTGGGCCAAAGCTGGATCAGGACCAGCGCCGGAATCCTCCGCAGGACTTCAAAGTTTCCGCATGATTATGCGAGCAAATATTTGGGCTGGAAGTGCTGTTAGTCATTATTTGCAGTTCATTTTCTCTTATTTGTTCTCTGTCTTTTAAATAATAAAAGAGAGAAAGCCAAGATGACAGCTCACAGCATTCCCATCCAGGAGCAGAAACAACAGCTGGGTTTTTCTGCTGAACACCTTTGGTTGCACACAGCTTCCCGGGAAATGCTGTGCCAGGGAGGAATTTGGAACTACAGCTGCTGTGGCACTGATGGGTCCTGGTCATTCATCAGGAAAATCCCCGCTCCAGGCATGTGCTGTTTGTGTGCAGAGTTTTTCTGGGTTTAGACCCTGGGGCAGCACAACAGGAACTGTTCCTTCTTCCCAGGCCTCCCCGGATTTGGGGGCTTCCCTGCTTCGTTGCTCTTTGGCACCTCATTTGGAGGCCTGATCATGGCAACAGCTGTTCCTCAAACTCAGGGCTTAGCACCATTAATCACATCAGTAGGCAGCGGGGTTTCCTCCAGCAGGAAATCCAGGAACAGCTCCAGACATGTTCCCAGTCAAGGAAGGGTTTACACTCATCTATGGAAGTGCAAGGCTCCCTGGGCACGGAGGCACCAGAGGAGCTGTTCTACAGCAGAAGGGTATAAGTGGCATCAAAAGTTACTTGAGATGCAAAAGCACGACTCCAAAACTCCCACGAATTGCATTCCAGCCCCAGGTGTCTCCTGGCACTTTGTGCCTCCGCCATGTACAGAGTGGGGTGGGAAGGTCTGGGCAGCAGCACTTCCATGTAAACAACCTGACATAGAAAGTGTGGGATTACAACCTTTGGCAAAGTTATGGCGTAGGGAATGGAGAGATCCAGGACCCAGAGCTTGGATCTGGCACCATCACAGCCATTCCTGCCTGACCAGTGGGAGCATTTTTGGGTGTCACAAGGTGAAAAGGACCTAAAGCCATTGGACAGTGTCCAGAGGAAGGAACAAAGATGGGAAAGGCATGGAAGTGGCAGACAAGGAGCAGCTGAAGGCACTTGGTCTGTTTAGTTTGGAGAAGGGGAGACTGAGGGCAGAGCTCATCCCAATCCAGTTTCCTCCCAAGTGGCAGATCTGATCTCCGTGCTCTGTGAGCAGGGACAGGACCCAGGGAAAGGCTGGAACTGTGTCAGGGAGAGTTAGGTTGGAGATCAGGGAAAGGTTCTTCCCCCAGAGGGGGAAGAACAGCAAATGCCCAGAGCAGCTGTGGCTGCCCCATCCCTGGAAGTGTCCATGGCCAGGCTGGACAGGACTTGGAGCAATGTGGGATAGTGGAAGGTGTCCCTGCCCATGGCAGGGGGTGAAACTGGATGGATTTTAAGTCCCTTCCATCCCAAACCATTCCATGATTCTCCAGCCAGTTGAAGAGAAGGAAAAAGGACTTTTCCATGGACAAGGCTCTTACTGCAGTGTTTGTGCTGAGACCCAATAGGCTCTGAAACCATTTCCAACATCCTTCTTGAGAAGAAAAAGGGGAAAAATCCCAAACTGATCTAAAAGCTTGGCCCATCAGAAATCAACATGACCCAGCAGCATCCCAAGCAGGCTCTGCTCAGCAAAGACCCCTCAGAGCCATTCCTTGATGTCACTGGCATAAGACCCTGGGATCAAATCCATCCTTGGAGGAGGGAGGAAGGATGCTGTCAAGACTTGAGCAATTCCTTGTTTTCACTGAAATCCAGGTAATATCCATGTTGTGTTTTCAACTCCCCTTTTCAGGTTATTTTCCATTTCCACTGCAATAATAACCCTCGTGCCTAAAAATAACACAATTGGAGTGACCTTTCCATTCCATGCAGGTTAGCATGGTAAGGTTAGAGCTGCCAAAAAAGCACCGTGCCGGCCACCTCTGGGGCTTCCATCTGATTAAACTGGGATCAGTGGCTTGGAGTTGGGCTGGATGATCTTGGAGGCCTCTTCCAACCTAGTGATTCTGTGATTCCGTGTGAGTTTGGTCGTGGGGAAACTGAGGCAGAAGGAAGGAAAAGTTGGGATTGCCAGCAGGGCAGGCTGGGAGCAGGGCTGGGGGTGATGTGCTGATGAAGGGCTGAGATCTAGGACAGGAGGAAATGGCCTCAAGTCATGCCAGGGGAGGTTTAGATTAGATACTGTGCAAGATTTCTTCCTGGAAAGGGTGGGCAGGCACTGGCACCTTGAGGGATTTGAGAGCCCTGTGGATGTGGCACTTGGGGACACGGTTCAGTGCTTGGTCAGCAGTTGGGCCTGATGGTCCTACTGGGCTTTTCCAGCGTGAATGGTTCTGTGATTCCTTGGGAACAAATCTGAGAGCCATGGAAAGTGCCATTCAATCATTTTTGAGATTTTCTCTGCTGAGATCTTGAAATTTTCTCTTACCCAAAAGTAGTGAAACTGTCTCTCTGAAAAGAGAGGCTTCTCTTTCATAGAGAATGATTCTATTATTACCAAAATGCCTTTGGTACCCTTGTTTCTTTCCAAAGCCACAGCTTGTAATTAATGGGTTTTGGGACAACACCACCAGGACATTTTCTCTCCAGTTTCATCCCTGCTCCAGCTGGGCCATTCCCTGTTTTAGCTGCCGTAAGTATCCATCTTAATTTTCTGCTTTCCACGAGCATTAGAATTCAGTGGGGACCACGGCATCAGGTGACACCTGACTTTAATATTAATGGCTCCTTTTTATTCTGGAGTTCTCTGCCTTAGTTGAGAGCAGAGATTCTCCATGGCAGAGGCCTCGTGCCTGGTTTGACAATGGGCTCCTCTTCCAGGGACCCACGGTAAGATTTCCTAAAATACCAGAGGAGCTACCCGGTAATTTTGGCCAGGATGAGCTAAATCTAATGAGTGTCCCGATTCCTTCCCCCCAAAGATTTTAAAGTGGTGCCACATGAAATGCCTGAACCTTTTAAGGGATAATATTCCATTGACACAGCACATCTATCAGCTTGGAGAGAGTGGGGAGAAGAGCAAGCTTGGCATTACTGCTGCAATTTTACTCAGGCCGTCACTTTGGAGCTCAGCTTTTCTCATTCTGGGGTTCAGGGCTATCCTGGAAATAAATTATCCCTGCAAAGAGCTCCTACAGCTTCCATGCTGCATCCAAAGGGTGGAGAGCAATCCATTAACGTCACTGGGCAAAGAGACAAGCAGCACCTCAGGGGAAAAAAAGAGGGGAAAGAAAAAATCACAGTGCTGCTCTCAAGAGTTCAGATATCTCCAGTCAAATCAGGAAATCAAGGAGAGAAGCTGGGAAAAAATAAAGGAAAAAAAGAAATAAAGGTAATTATTGAGTGCTGCAACTTCTTTGCTTTGGGATTTTTTTGTGCCATTTTGGTGATGCTTTCTAAGTCCACACACTAAATTTAAAAGAGCTGAAAGGGGCTCAGTTTAGATGGGTTATTGGGAAGAAATTCCTCCCTGGGAGGGAGGTGAGGCCTTGGCCCAGAGAAGCTGTGGCTGCCCCATCACTGGAGGTCCCAGTGCCCACACCCTGCAGCCCTGGGAGAACCTCCTCCCTGCTGGAGCAAACATTCCTTCATTAAAGTGCTCCATATTCTCTCAGGAAAGTCCCTTTTGCCCCAAAACTGCTTTAATATCAAACGAAACACATGCTCTGAGTTTGCAGCCTGCTCTGTTACCATCCTTGATGAAAGGAACACTTTTTCTTCCCCCTTTTGAAATGGTTTTCCATCCCCTCGGCAAGACCTTGGGCTAGAGATAGACTGAAAAAAGAACAGCTGCTTCTTTTTTTTCCCTTTTTTTTGGGGATTGTTTTTCTTTTTTAGAGAAAAGAATTTTCCCCCACCTGTAGATTTCTTTCCTTTCTGCTGCATTTCAAGTTTTGCAGCTCACTCTGATACTGATCAGTGCCAAGCAGGGGCTGTCTGAGCTGGTTTTTGAGGATAACTGGGTGATCTGAGCCCCTCTTTTACTGCCAGCCTCCCAGTCCAGTCTGGGATCAAGGCTGCAGCTGGAATTGTGGAATTCCCACATGTCCTCCCTACACTGCTCCTACTCTTTTGCTTTTAAAGCATCCCTTGCCTTGCTTGTACAAATGTGATGTGGGTGAGAGGCTGGGAGAACGCTCCCAGCAGGATGGACTGACCCCCATCCCATATCCCACCACCTGGAGCAAATCCTTCACTCACAACCTCCTGGAAACCCAGAGCCACCAGCAGCCCAGGCAAAACCACCCTGGTTCCAGCAGGGAAGATGCCACCCCAGACATCCCCACCCCTCACTGCTTTACACTTCGTCTCTGGAGTGGTTTAACGAGGGTGGGTAATTTTTTGTTGTTTTAAAAATTGTCAGCGGTGATTGAGCATGAAAGGACATCCCGGGAAAGAAGGACCTGGACCTGCTCCAACGTGTCACAAAGATGCTCTGAGGGCTGGATCTCCTCTGCTCTGGAGCCAGGCTGGGAGAGCTGGGGGTGTTCACCTGGAGAAGAGAAGGCTCCAGGGAGAGCTCAGAGCCCCTGGCAGGGCCTGAAGGGGCTCCAGGAGAGCTGGAGAGGGACTTTGGACAAGGGATTGAGTGACAGGACAAGGGGGAATGGCTGCACGCTGCCAGAGGGCAGAGTAAGATGGGATTTGGGGAAGGAATTCCTCCCTGTGAGGGTGGTGAGACCCTGGCACAGCTTCCCAGAGAAGCTGCGGCTGCCCCCGGATCCCTGGAAGTGTCCAAGGCCAGGTTGGATGGGACTTGGAGCACCCTGGGACAGTGGGAGGTGTCCCTGCCCAAGGAAAGATGATCTTTAGGGTCCCTTCCAACCCAAACCAGTCTGTGATTTCATGGCTCCCAGTCTCCTAACAGGAGTGAGCTCAGGACCACGGTGGTGCCAGCAGGACTGAGGAAGCAGCAGCTTCTGATGAGCACAGGGGATGTTAAGGATGCCCAGGAGGCAGGGCCAGGGCAGGAACTGCTCCAGCCAGGCCAGGGAGCAGCAGAAGGATCCAGGATTGCCTGGCTGCACCCCCAGCTCCCCGCACTGCCCTCATTCCACGCAGGATGTGCAGATCATCCTTGGAACAGCTCCTTTATCTGCTGTCCCTGTCCCCTGCCAGAGCTGCCTGAGGGCACAGCTCGGAGCCACTGCTTTGAAGGGCTGCCAGGAAACCCTGGGGCCTTCCTGCTCCGCTGCTCCACCGGTCCTGGTGACACCCGGGGAGAGAAGTCACCTTTAATGACCACATGCCAGACAGCTTCATACAGCACTGCTGTGATACCTCCTCTGCTCAGCCAATTCCCACACAGTGCGAGCTTGTTCCTCACCTGCCTCTTTCCTTTGGAAACAGACCTGTTTCCCTTATGGGATAGAGTAAGAGCTGGCAAAAATCCATTTTTTTTCCCCCTGTGGGTAACTGGGATTGCTCCAAGCTTATGTCTTTATCTCTCTCATCATGAGCTAACATCTATGCCTCTGATTCCTGCTCTCTCCATCTCTCTTCCCCAGCTTCATCCAGGCATTGGGATTCCCTGCCAGCCTCGGAAGAAACATCCCATATCCCCTACACCTCCTTTGGGAATGGGTCTGGAGAGCCAGGAGGAAGAGGAGCTCCTGGGGGGGGAAGTGGCTCTTCCCACACCTGAGGGCCTGGGGGCTCCCTGGCTGCTCCTCATCCCACCCTGTACCTGGAACACTGCTGGAAGTGCCCAGGAGCTGAATTCCTGTCCTGATGGAAGCTCAAGCTTGCCCTGCACCAATCCATGGCTTTGTGACATTCCAACTGCACCCCTCAAAAAAACGAGCCTTTATTTCCCATCAAAAAATTCAAGGCACCTCCAAAGTGTTTTCCCCATTAAAAGCCACAGAACTTTCCGTTCCTGGAATTTCTCCATTTTCATCTATTTTTTTTCAGTAAAGCTCATTTTGGTAGGGCAGTTGGGAAAAGCCCAACTAAAACCAGCTCACCACTGATGGCAAGCACTTTTGCTACCCTGAAAGCAAGAATTTTAAAATAAAGGAAATTTTGTTCTTCTCTGCTTAAGTCCTAGCAGTTCCTCTCATGCTGACATCACCTAGGATTTCTATGGGAAGGCAGATTTGGGTGGGTTGATCCCTTAAAATATTGTTTGTTAAACTTAATAGCATCTACTTTTCTCCTAAAATAATGTCTGCAGTAGAATGGCCCTTCGGGGGAGCACAGAAACAACAGTACTAAATAATTAACTGGGGTAGGGGAGGGATACTAGGGAATGTTTGTGATGATGCTGCAGAATGGTTCTCCTGCAGGTAAAGGGATCACTACATTTCAACAGGGAAGTCAAAGAATTCCCATTGTTGTGCTCCAGCAAGGCTTGGTTTAATTCCCAGCAGTGAATGGATACCACAAGTGAAAGAAAAAAATCTCCTATTTCATGTCCTCCCTGTTAAAATTACAGATACAGGAGTGATCCTGGATGTTCAAAAGCCAAGCAAAATAGTGTGAGAGATAAAAACAATATATGTGGCTGAAATCCAGGGTACCTGAGGCAGTTCTTGTGGGATGGAGCAGTTTATCCTGACGGAGAGGGGGAGGCTGGATNCATGAGCTAACATCTATGCCTCTGATTCCTGCTCTCTCCATCTCTCTTCCCCAGCTTCATCCAGGCATTGGGATTCCCTGCCAGCCTCGGAAGAAACATCCCATATCCCCTACACCTCCTTTGGGAATGGGTCTGGAGAGCCAGGAGGAAGAGGAGCTCCTGGGGGGGGAAGTGGCTCTTCCCACACCTGAGGGCCTGGGGGCTCCCTGGCTGCTCCTCATCCCACCCTGTACCTGGAACACTGCTGGAAGTGCCCAGGAGCTGAATTCCTGTCCTGATGGAAGCTCAAGCTTGCCCTGCACCAATCCATGGCTATGTGACATTCCAACTGCACCCCTCAAAAAAACGAGCCTTTATTTCCCATCAAAAAATTCAAGGCACCTCCAAAGTGTTTTCCCCATTAAAAGCCACAGAACTTTCCGTTCCTGGAATTTCTCCATTTTCATCTATTTTTTTTCAGTAAAGCTCATTTTGGTAGGGCAGTTGGGAAAAGCCCAACTAAAACCAGCTCACCACTGATGGCAAGCACTTTTGCTACCCTGAAAGCAAGAATTTTAAAATAAAGGAAATTTTGTTCTTCTCTGCTTAAGTCCTAGCAGTTCCTCTCATGCTGACATCACCTAGGATTTCTATGGGAAGGCAGATTTGGGTGGGTTGATCCCTTAAAATATTGTTTGTTAAACTTAATAGCATCTACTTTTCTCCTAAAATGATGTCTGCAGCAAAATGGCCCTTCTGGGGAGCACAGAAACAGCAGCACCAAATAGGGATAGGGAAGGGATACTAGGGAATGTTTGTGATGATGCTGCAGAATGGTTCTCCTGCAGGTGAAGGGATCACTACATTTCAACAGGGAAGTCAAAGAATTCCCATTGTTGTGCTCCAGCAAGGCTTGGTTTAATTCCCAGCAGTGAATGGATACCACAAGTGAAAGAAAAAAATCTCTTATTTCATGTCCTTCCTGTTAAAATAACAGATACAGGAGTGATCCTGGATGTTCAAAAGCCAAGCAAAATAGTGTGAGAGATAAAAACAATATATGTGGCTGAAATCCAGGGTACCTGAGGCAGTTCTTGTGGGATGGAGCAGTTTATCCTGACGGAGAGGGGGAGGCTGGATGAGGAAGCCACAGCAGAAGAGGGTGAATGGTTTTATAGGCTTTGATACTTAATGGTCCAACTGCAAATGACATGAAAGTCCCTGATTTTCAAGGTGACTGATTTGAACTGTCTCAGACCCTCTGTTATCACCAGCCACTCCTGAAATCCTCCCAATCTGTCCCCGGAGGCCTCCCGAGCCAGGAGGCAGCAGGACTCCAGGGCTGGCCCCAATCCAAACTCTGCAGGCAAAGGCTGATCTTGGCAAAGTTTCTGCTCTGCAGTTTGAAATCCAAGAGCTCCTTCATGCTTCCTGACCCAGGATCAGAAACAGTCTCACTCAAGAGCTTCTTTTAGTTGCAGCTTTTGGGAATCTGAGGTTTGGTTTTTGGTTTGTGGGGGTTTCTTTTCACCCTAAAAAGTTTCTTCTTTCTCTTTGACTGGAAGAAAATCTACTTATTCCATGTCATGAAACCAAAGGCATGAGCAAAACCTGTTCTTCTATTTTGCTGGGAGGACAAAGGGATTCCCACTCTGCTTTGCTTTGACGGATCAGGCAGACTCCAGGGATAAGTGAGAGTCAGCCCTGGCTCACCCTTTCTTTAGGAACATTCTCCATCAGGAGGGTGCCCCGAGCCTTCTCTGCACCTAGGGGCCTTCAGACCTCAAATCCTTGGGTTCTCCAGTACCCCTGGGGTAATCAGCACAGGGAACGCTGGGCTCAAGCAGCTCACAGATCAAAAAACCCCCAAAGCAGTGGGATGGAAATCTCTGGAAAGGCCCTCTGGCCCCTCCTGTGCTAACTGCCAGCAGTCCAGTTACATCCATGGCTCTGATGGATTTAATTGCTGAGTTGCTGAAGAGACAAGTGACCTATTATGGATCATCGTTTACAGCAAATTAGTTCAGAAGTTCCCATCGTTCTGCCTGTCATGCTCGGGGGCAAACTCCCTGTGCTCTGCTGCCCAGCCAAGGGCTTTCCTGGCTCCAGAACACTCAGATGTGAGGAAAAGCTGAGCAAAGACACAGCCAGGGCACAGCACAGGCTGGCTGGGCAGCAGGAGAAAGCTCTGAGGTGAAAAGGGCCAGAGAGAGAGAAACCCACAGCTTAGAGGGGAAAAAATGCCCGAGGAAAGGTGCTACAGAGGTGCTGGAGGAGCAGATGGGAGAGGAGGGCACAGGAACTCCTTGAGAACAGCTCAGACGTGGTTAAATGGAGTTGCTGGGGCAGTGGGGGGAGGATGGATGGGTGTGTGGGGTCCCAGGTGAGGGCAACTCATCCCTGGAACCTCTGGAGAGGGGAGCTCTGCTTCCTGAGGGGTCTCCAAGGCAGTGTCAGAGAGGAAAGGTCAAGGATCTCTGAGAGGTGTGGTGTCTGGGAGCAAGTAAAAGGAATGTGGAGGGAACACTAGCAAAACATAAATGGGGCTGGGCTGGGAAGATACTCAAGGAGAGTTTTGCATTTTTCTTGGAAGACAGGGTTCTCCCCACCCTGGGGACAGCAGGGACGTGGTTCCAATTGTGCATGGATAGCATGGAACACCAGGACAGCATTATCTGGACTGTTACCTGGAGATAAAAGCAGGGGAGCACAAGAAGCTTAAAACCAGGCCTGCCCTTGACTTACACAATATATTTCAACAGCCCCATAAAAAGATCAGGGAATTCAGTCAAGCATGAATAGTTACAAGCATAAAAGAATGGTGGTATTATATTTATTATTAAAGCCCTTTGAAAGCCCCCTTATTGCAGATGGATTCAGAGCCTCTGGGGAAAGTCAGGGACAGGATATTTAGCAAAAATGTTATTAAAAATAGAAATTGTTTCCTATGACTTAACCTTACTGCCTAGGGGGAAATCACTTAGGTGGTGTTGGAGGAGAGCACGCAGTTATGAGGCAAGGGTTATTATGGAAAACTGCACAAGGCTTCTGGAATAGCAGCCATGGTCCTGCTTCCAGATTCACCTGTGCCTTCCACCCACTGCCTGCATCCTCAGCAGGGGGAGGAAGGCTTTTCCTTGGACTACCCTGTGCTCCCTGCTGCAGCTCTGAGCTCCAGAAGATCCACACTGTGTGGTGAATGAGCTGGCGGAATGTGGAAGGGTGGAAGCATTCCAAGCCAGTGTGGATGGGGCTTGGAGCAACCTGGGACAGTGGAGGGTGTCCCTGCCCATGGCAGGGGTTGGAACAAGGTTAAAGTCCCTATCAATTTCTCAGTTTCTCATTTATCACCATTCTGTATCAATTTATCAACAGTGAGCAGCCCCTGGTTCCCCCTCCTCAGGCTGGGAGGGGTTGGGACTGGTGGCCAAAGGGCAGCACATGGGATGCCACCACAGTTTGCTTGGGCCTTTAGTTCCAGCCTGGATAACAGAGAGCCCTTTCCCCAACTGAGGCTGTTCAGCACCTGCAAAAAGGTTCAGTGATGACAAATTTCTCCCAGGAAAGCTCCTCTGCCCCACAGCCAAAGGCTGCTTATCAAAGCAGCATCAGGTGTGATCCCCCCTGCAAACCTGGCCTGGAGCTCCTTCAGGAATGTGGCTCCAGAAGCCGTGGAAATGCCAGGGGAGCGCTGAGCTGGTCTGATTGTGTCCTGTCTTCCTCCTGGGATACATCTCTGGGAAGATGGGCAGATATCAGACATTCATCACAGGCACTTGTCCCTTTAACAGCTGATGTTGGTGCAGCCAAACAGTTTTTGATCACTTGAGCGTAATGTCACTGCAATCATTGCCTGGAATGTAATTTTGCCTTTAAAAAAAAAAAAGCAGGGAAGGAGGATGAAAAATGTGACTTAGAGGTCTCCATGCTTCAGAAAAGCTGGCTCTGAAGTTTGGCTGTAAGCATCAGATCTCAGCAAATTCTGTAAACTTCCCCCCTTCCCCCCCGCCTGTATTTGGATGTTTTCCTCTTTCTTAATGATATTCCATCAATTACATAACTTCACGGATCCCTGGGATCAGGATTAGGGAGTTCAGCTTCATTATCAGTGCAGTTATTGTCCTTTGGAGACGGAGCTAATGGCCATTTGTCTTCTTCAATTCAATTAACAGCAACCCTCTCTGGACACCACGTCGGTTGCACTCGGTGACACTCTGGGACATCCCCTCCTCCACCAGGACCTGACCCCCATCTCCTCAGACGAGCTCTGGCTCCTCTCTTGCCAGCTCCCTGCTGTACATTTTAGCAGCACGTCAGGAAACGGCACAGTAAATTATCCACGAATTAAACCGGGCAGGGTGAGAGCCAAGAAAAATCCATTTATCGATGGCCATTCCCAGTCTGAAGTGCTTGAGAGGGTTGACAAGACAGGAACATATCTTCCCTGACCAGCCAAGAAGACTCTTCCCAAGAAGGACAAGGTCACATCTTCCTGCAAAAGATGAAGGTGGAGACGGACTGAGGGAAGAGCTTCAACATTTTCAAAGAGAACGGAGCAGCTCCAGAACATCAGCTGTGACTGTGTGGCACAACTTTGGATCATGGATCATTTCCCCTTGTCCTTGGCCTCTGCTCTATGAATGCTCCTGTCACTAAGTTCAAGGAGCCTCAACACGTCTCTCCGTGACATTCCAGCATGGGAACAATCCCCTCATGTGATGATTAGTGTGGGTTAGTGGTGGGCTTGGGTTAAAGGAAGGACTCCATGACCTTGGAGGGCTTTTCCAGCCCTAAGGATTCCATGTGGCTCTCCAGCAGTGCTCCATGCAGAGCAGAGGCTGAGGGCAGCCCACTGCCATAAATAAGTCCCTCTCTGCTCCTGGCATGTGGCGATTTCAATGGAAGGCACAAATTGCTGGCAAATCTCTCTGGTAGCAGTAGGACCTGACAAAGGCCTGTTTACAGCAACTCTTACACTGAGCAGGGATTGGCTGATAATTCATGGGTGCAAAGAGCACCTGGATCACTGGGAGTGGGCAAGAAACTGCGGGAGTCTCCTGACCAGCCAGAGCCTGCAGACTTTCCTGGAGAAGAGCTACCAGCGCAGGCAGAAAAGGTGGCTGTGAGCTGAGGAACTGTGTCCTTGTGGGACTGAGTTTTTCCTTGGAAGTCTGTCCGTGCCTGTGGGAAGTGACCACCCAGCTGGTCTGGCTGAAGCCCCCGACTGATGATACCAGCACCCCATGGTCAGCCTCCCTAAGGTTTGTCCCTGAAAGGATCCAGCAAAACCCAGTGTTTGGTTTGTCAACGTGTCCTTCTGCTTTGACGACAGCAAAATCCATCCCCATGCCCCTGGAGCAGGCCCGGCCCCGCGACGTGAGGAGCAGTGATGGGATCGCTGGGATGTAACAAGATTTATCACCTGCTCCTGAGAGCGACTGCCTGCTCCGTGTCCTCAGTAAATAACCTTCTGCTGGCATCACCTGGGACATCATTCAGCCCGGAGGCTGCCCAGTGTGTCTGGGCCCTCAGCGAGCTCCCAGGGACAAGGCCGGGCTGGGATGCCACAGCCCGCACGGGGAAGGAGGAGCACGGCTTGGAACCAGGCAGAAGGTGATGCTGTGCTGAGGAGAGCCTCTGAGCAGCCCCACCTGAGCAGCCCCACCTGAGCAGCCCCACCTGAGCAGCCCCACCTGAGCAGCCCCTGGAGGGAAGCCACAGCTACGCGGGCTGGTTGTCATTCTGGCAGCAGCAGGGGTGACAGGTGACAAGTTCCAGCTGTGGGGCACATCAGGCTGTCCCAGCTCTCACCCACAGCCACGGCTGCTCACAGGGCTGCAGACAAGCAGAGCTCTTCCTGTGTGTGATCTCCTCCCTTCCCAATCTGCCAGCACGGTCCATCTCAGTGACTTCCTTCAGGCAGGGCCTGTGCCAAGGGCTCAGGACTTGGACTTGTCTGGTGCTGCCTCCTCACTCTGCTTAATAACTCCTGACTGCTCCTTCACCGTGTCTGTGCCTGAAACGTTGGATTTATTAATGCATTTTTAATTAGCAAACTCATTCTCCAGGGGAAGGTGTCTTGCATCTTAATGACCTTTGCTTTGAACCTTTGCCAGAGAGAGTTTTATACCACAAATCTCAAGCTGCAACCAAGTTTCCTGACCCTCAACTCACACACTGAGCAGCCAGGGGAGGAATCTGCCCTGTGGATGCAGTCCCAAGTTAGTCCAAGCTGGTGGGAAATTCCAGCCCTCAAGGCCCAGAGAACCCACAAAGCCTGTGCACAGTTAGAGAAGTGCTGCAGGAAAGGCTTGTAGGAGCTCAGCAATGGGGTTTGGGTGGTCCCAGGAGATGGGGAGACGTCTGAGCACGTGTCCTAAGTGTGCGGGGACAGCCAGGAGCCAGCCTGACTGCTCCCCCCAGCCCTCTGCTTCCCAGGGACACAGTTACTGCTCCTTGGAGTCTCCTTCCAGCTGGTTCATGACCCAGTTACTCACCCAGTTACTCCAGGAGGTGCCTCTTTGCAAGCCCCCACCTTCCCAAACCAGTTCCTACCATTAGGGGCCTGCAGAAAGGTCTGGTTTTTCCTAGGAGTTTGTGACATTTAAATCAACTCTTCCGGACAGAGTTACGCATTTAAATGCTGTGCCCTTCAGATCTCCCCAGGCATTCCATGGTTCCCACATGGTCTCGGTGTTCTCTGTACTCTGCCAGTCCCAGATTTTCTTTCAAAGCAGCCATGACAATTGAGATGTTCCAAGTGATCAGTGCTGCAGGACCCCACCCTCCCCAGGCCCACTCAGAATCCATTTCCCACCTCTGGGAGGAACAGGAGTTGAACCCATTTCCTCCTCTCCTGTGCATTGGGAAGGGTGGGAGAACTGTTGGCAGCTTGGTAGTTTATTTCCACACAGCTCCACGGATCCAGACCTTCCAAAGGCGTTCCGCAGCGCCAGCTGTTCCGGTTTTCTGGCTGCTCTGTCACACAAGCTGTTAGTGATGCCATTTGTCCCCATCCTCCTCTGATAGCACATCCCAGTGGCACACGAGTCCCAAGAGCAGCTCCTTCCCTGCCCTCTCCCATGCTGGAAGGGAATGACACAGTCTCCAGAGGAGCAGGACCTGGCATGGAAATCCCTTCCTGGCAGAGAGTGCCAGATGCTGAGCTCCTGCGTGTGCACCAGGTATTTAAGCTCCACTGAGTCTCCTGATGAACATCCCATCCTCGGCTCCTCTGGATCCCTGTGCACATGCAACCTGTGCATGGCTCATTCCCCCAGCAGAACATGCATTAATCCTTTCTGACTTCCCACCCACCCACATCCCCATCCCTCTTTTCCAGGCAGCAGCAAATTGAGCTCACCTGGCTCCAGGTGCTCCCCTTGCCATTCCCCCAGCCCCTGGATCCCCTCCAGCCTCCCTGTTTGTCAGCGGTTCCTCCTCGTGCTGCTGGGATTGCTTCACTGCCTTAAGCTGTGCTTTAAGGACTTGGGAACAGCTTAGGTGCTGTTGCATGGCTTGATCCTCCCCCTCAGCTCTCCTCTCTCAGAGGAGAAGCCTGAGACGGGCCCTGACCTCTAGCAAGGTCTCTCACTGGGTCCTGCAGTGCTGCAGGTCCTCTGAGGCAAAGTGCACAGAGTTAGGACCAAGAAACAGCTGGAGCTGTGTGAAGGGAGTTTTAGGTTGAGATCAGGGGAAGGTTCTTTCCCCAGAGGGTGCTGGGCACTGCCCAGGCTCCCCAGGGAATGGGCACGGCCCCAAGGCTGCCAGAGCTCCAGGAGTGTTTGAACAATGCTCTCAGGCACAGGGTGGGATTGTTGAGTGTCTGTGCAGGGACAGGAGTTGGACTGGATGGTCGTTTGGATCCCTTCCAGCTCAGCCTATTCTATGATTCTATGGAAGAAAGTGGTTTCAGAAGCCTTTTCCCTCCCCTCCTTCCTCTGAGCAAGGGGGAGCATTCATTTGACTGTTTCCTGGGATTTCCCAACCCCTTATCAGCCATGTCGCTCTGACCTTGTCCTCTGCAGGAACCAGCCCCATTTCCCAGCAGTGGCACCAGGTGCTGGCATCCTGCAGAGCCCAGCCAGAGGCCACAGCCCAAACCTCTAGCCAGGGCCCAGAGACACTTCCCATCTCCCTGTCCAATCTGGACAGCACGTACTGCAGAGGCAGCATTCCCAGGCCTCTGAGAAGGAGCCATTTATTATGTCCCTTCTCCCTTAGAACAGTCCCTGCTCTCCTGCATCTCCAAGTGCCAATATCCCGTGTTTTTTCTGATCCAATTTATCACGGGGCTGTTTCCCCAGTCAGCAGATGCGCTGTGCTCTGGTTCCTGACCCATCGATTGATGCCGAGGCCTCCCAGGTGCCACTTGCCAGGTCCCTGAGCTCCTGTTCCCCTCCAGTTTCAGAAAGATGTGGGAAGGGGAGGGCAAAGCCCAGAGGGACAGCTGAGCCCTGCAAGGGCTGCTGGGCTGAGAGAGGGGCTGGAAGGGGCATCAGGACAACATTCCTGAGCTCTGCATTCCTTAGGAGCTGTTCAGTTTGGTACCACAGCACCTGCCCTCCTGTTCTGCCCACCTGGGATTGGGATTGAGTGGATTCCCACTTTGAGCTGGGGCAGGAGCTCTGCCCCCCCACCCCTCAGCTCCCCCAGCAAGTCCCACTCCAGCCCTGCAGTGATTCCACCCGCAGCGCTGTGTCCACACGCCACATGCAATGGGAAATGCACGTGGGAAATGCAGGAAGTGGAGTTAAGGTATTCCTACCTCTCCGTGCCAAGAGGGAGGCTCAGGGTGAAGCATTCCAGTGGCATGAGCTCCTCTTTGCTGCACCCTTACTCCACTCTGGAAGGGGAAAGGTGCCCATCGAGCCCAGGGGAGCCAGTGGTCCCCCCACCAGTGACTGCCCAGAGCACCTGACAGGGATCACTGGCACCTGAACAAGCAGCAGGGACAATTAGCACTTTCCCTCTGCTCTTTGGAGAGGACACAGCACCGTGGCAGGCATTCCTGAGGAGAAAAACACCCGGGGTCACAACCCAGCAGTTTTCACACTCGGGGTCCTTCATGGATTTCTTCCCACCCCCGTCACCCCCTGCACATGCAGTTGTTCCAAGCTGTTTTCTCAACCTGCAAGAGCCTTCACTGAATCCTCAGTTAGGCACAAAACCTCTTAAGGAGTGAGACAAAGCTCCCAGAACTGGTTTCATGGCTTCCAAGACACAAAGCTCTCCTCCTCTAAAGCACTCTCCTGACAAACACTCCTTCCTCAGCTTTCCAAGTGCATTTCCACATCAAAGCCGCAGCTGTGAAGGGCGACCTGGACATAAGACTGGCCTCCTGCCCCACTTTCCTCCTCTGCTTGGAGAAGACCTTCAAGAGAAGCAAAAGGAAGTTTCCATTTGTGTTCCCTCTCCCATAATGAAAACCTCCTAACTTTTGGGGCGGTGGATATGTGGAGGGGCAGGATACCTCAGGGGCAGGAGAGATTTCCTCATCCTTGTCAAGGAGGAGGAAAGAACCAGTATTAGCAAGGTCTCACAGCTTACTCTCTTGTTTAAGGACAAAACACTCACCTCCAAATGGAAGTAGCAACAGGGAAGAGTCAAGAAGGAGACAAAAGTTAAGCATTGTCATCGAGAAGACTGGGACAGACTTCATCAGCCCCGTGCTGGAACTGCCACCTCTCAGCAAAATGCGGGCAGATAAAGAGCGTTAGTTATGCACTGTCACGGTGCATTAAATAAAGGTGGCTGCCCTCGAGCCCTCCTTCTTCGAGCCCTTCACCCTGCTCCCCTCGGGAGCATCATTAGAATGGCACAGCAGCCTCAGCCCCCGGGGTCAGGGCACCCGGAGCTGTGAGCTCAGCAGAGTCCGAGCAGCTCTGCGGAGACGCGGCCGAGTGACAGCTGAGGTCCCTGCCCTCTGCATTAGCTCCGTTTTAATTTGGAGCTGTGCCGTTCATTACTTCCATCACATCCCGGCTCCGCTGGCTGCCTCGGAGCTCTGGAGTGCTGCTGACTCGGGCCGGAGCCTGGTGCTCCATCCCTGGGGTCCTGGCTCTGGGAGGGGCACAGCGCTGACACCCAGGCACTGCCTTTTCCCTGTGCAAATCCCAGGGATGTGCTGGGACACGGATCCTCCAGCACAGCCAACCACACTCGTGCTGCTGGGGCTGGGTGCACTCGGGGATGTTCCACCCGTTCCCATTCCCTGGCATGGAAATAGTTTAATTCACTGAAGGATGGAGCCAGTGGGATGTGGACAGTGGGTTTGCCTCCAGAGAAGTTTCCAGGAGTCAGTCCAGCTTCTGGAAGTTTATAGAACCATGACAGTAGTACCTAGAAGTGGAACCTTATAGAATCTATAAGTAGTCCAGGGGCAGAGGTTTCATAGCCTCTGGCTACAGGAATGAGCTGGAGGAGCTGGAGTATCCCTGGTGGCCTGGAGTCCCTGGCTCAGAGCTATTCCAGTGGCTTGTCTGCCCAGCTTCCCAAAGTGACTGGAAAACTTCAGAGGAGCTACTTGGATCAAGAGTTTTCTACCCAGGGTAGCTGTGGCTGCTGCCTCCCTGGAAATGGCCAAGGCCAGCTTGGACGGGGCTTGGAACAACCTGGAAGGGGTCCCTGCCTGTGGCAGGTGGGTAGAACAAGACTGTCCTTTCCAGCCCAAACCATTCCTTGATTTTATGATGCTTAGTTCCTGTCCTAAAGTTGGGGTTCTCTCCCCAGGGATCCCATCAAGGGATGCTGGGAGAGAGCTGGAAAAGCAGGTATTTTTCAGCAGTTTCTCCACATGCATTTAAGCACCTGCTCCCATCTTTCCCTAGCCCTTTTCCTGGGAATAAAGCTTGGGCGGGCAGGCAGTCCCTGGTCTGCTCAGCACCACAGAGTAATCACTGCAGTGGGACAAACCAAACCAGGAGCCTCCCCTCGGAGGTGCAGCACGGTCTGGGGCTTACCCAAGGGGTCATTTTCCAGTGGGTTAGTGCTGGAGCTGGAAATTGCTTTCCAAAAGGGAATTAAGGTGCCCTGCCTCCAGCTGGGAAGCTGCTGGAGAGAACAAACACACAGCACTGCACAAATCAGGAGGAAACGGTAACAGAGTTGGACCTCGACTTCCAGACAGGTTGATGTAAGAAAGATTTTCTGCTTTCCTTCAATACAAAAGAGGAAGTTTTGAAATCTAATCTTTCCTTGGGAGAAAAAAACCCTGGTAGTCTGAAGCTCCTGCCACTTCTAGTCCATATATTTACAAGGATCCTTGAGCAGAGACAGAGCAATTTGCTGGGATGAACATTCACGGAGCTGAAGGAGCAGGCACATTATCAGGCCCTCCACATCAGCCAAAGGCCACTGCCTTGGATTCCCACTCCTGTGGGGGGCCAGAGGAGTCTCAGGAAAGCACAAGGATTATGAGTCTGTGGAGTCAGGGCAAAGCAGCAGGCAGGAAAGAGCAAAGCAGGGAGCGAGGAGAGCTTGGACAAGGATCTTTGACTGCTCTAAGTGTGGCTCAGGCATTGATGTATCCACACAAGTCATGCATGGAAATCTTATCCCAGGGAAACCCTGCTCTCCCTGCAGCAGTGCTGGGAGAGCTGAGCTGCCCATCACACTCAGCATTTCCCTTTCATGGGAATGGGATGTGGGGTGGGTGCACTGTACACCTGGCTGAGTCACCTGAAAGGGTGTGGAGCAGTGGCGCAGCCCCTGGTGCAGAATTTTCCCCCAACACTGAGAAGAGACCAGAGTTAAAGCCCCAAAGCCACCGGAGGAGATAAGAAAGGTTCCTCATTGTAGGTGGGTCTCAGCTCTGGAGAAACCCAGCTTTTCATCAGGACAGAAACCGAGAAGAGCTTTGAGGAGCCCTACCTAAACCTTTGGGCCAGCCTGGAGTCCTGCCAAACAGGGAAGACCACAAAGTGATTAAAATGTGAAATTAGAGCCCAAATGAAACCCCAGATGCTCAGCCCAGGCCGGTGCCTTGTGCCAGTGCAGCCACAGGGACATTGAGGCTGAGGTGGTGGCTTGGGGCTCAAAGCTGCAGGTGCACCCGTGGTGCTGGGAGCAGGAGCACTGGTCCCACTGGGGAACCCCTGCTGCCGTGTGCAGATGCCCCAGGCAAGCCTGGAACTCCGGGAGGATGGGCAGGGAGGACAGTCCTTGAAGCTCCTTGGAGAGGAGGCTCAGGGAGCTGTTCTGAGCAGAGCCAAACGGGGAATTTGGAGATCAATGACTCTGTCTGCCGAGAACAGGCGTGAAAAACAACCTGCTTTAGTAAAATTTGCAGGAACTTTTGGGGGGAAATCAGTTATACTGGAGCAGTTGACAATTAAAGAGCATTCTCCAGCAACTATTTTTCACCCAAATTACTTTTCAGACCCTCCACTCAGGCACATAAGATGCATGTTCATCAATAAAGTAAACACACAGATTCCTTTCCTGTCCCACCACCACTGAGGTTTCTGGACAGACCCCCAGCCAGGGAAGTGGAAAGCACTACAGCAGCTCCTGAAATCTCCCAGATAACAAGGAAAATCCTTCCAGCTGGTGTTAACAGGATTGCAGTTGTTTGGTTTAATATGAATGTATTTATGTATTGTTTGTGCAATTTGGCGAAGCTGTTTCCTTGCTTGCAAAAGTCTGGATTTAGCAAATATTGGCTGGTTAACTATGTTGTTTCTTAGCAACCCTAATTGGATTTCAAACGGGAGATTTTGTTTTGGAAATATTACCTGTATCACTTAGCACTGTGAAATAAGTTCCTGCCTTCCTTGTGCAGATAAACCCAATCAACACTCCCCAGTCCACTGGGGTTCTGGCTTGTTTACCCTCTCCTATGGCAGGAGCTGACAGATTCCCTCCTCCCCCAGCCAGGACCTGCAATTTTTTACCAGCACTTGGAATTCCAAGAGGAGCACGAGCTGCTGCTGCTGCCTCCAACTTGACTGGCAGCCCCACAGTGACACCGTCCCCAGGCACAGCGCCAGTCACAGAATCACAGAATCCTTTAGGTTGGAAAAGCCCTTTAAGGTTGTTAAATTTATCTCCCAGCACTGCCAAGGCCACCGTTAGACCGTGTCCCCAAGTGCCACGTGCACACAGCTTTGAAATCCCTCCGGGAATGGGGACTCCACCAGTGCCTTGGGCAGCTGTGCCAGGGCTTAACAACAGTGAAGAAATCTTCCCAACATCCAGCCTAAATCTCCCCTTTAGGCACAACCTGAGGCTGTTTCCTCTTGTCCTTTGGCTTGTCCCAGCTCAGCTGCTGGGCACAAATGTGGGAAGACACTGCAGCTGCCAAGCTGCCTCCCATCACCCCAACGCTTCTGCTGGTGAAGCACCAACAGATACCAAGGACCTTTTAAGGAATGTGGGAAGTGAGGTGGAGTTTCTCTCCTCCACTGCCTCCCCTCTTTCTTCATGTCCCACTGGAGTCAGAATAGGTGTCCCAGAATAGATCCCAGAATGGGATGCCCAAAGGTGCAGCTCCAAGCCTCAGAGTAGATGGGGAACGGCCCCACGAGCAGCACACAGCGACAGCTCCAGCAGAGTTTTCCATGTGCGCAGGGTGTTTTTTCTGGAAAGCAGCTGCTGTTGTGCCATTTAGTGATGGTGAAGGGGTAAGCCAAGCATTCAGCCAATTACAGACTCCAAAATCATTGCACAGACATGGGCCAGTGACTGTGGGGAGAGCCGGGAATGAGCACTGATCAGAGCCTGGGGCCGTGCTGGCCCCGCTGCTGCCGCTCCACAGCTTGGAGCACTCCTGATCCTCCCACAGCCCTGAGAGCCCCAGGACCCCAAAAGGTGGGCAAAGAGCACAGAAAGGAGCTCAGACTGTCGGGATCAGGGGTTTGGGGCTGTGCTGCACCAGGCTTCCTCTGCAGGAAGGGTTATTCAGGGCGGATGGCTCCTTCTAAAGCCCTTCATCTCTGCAGAGATGTGGTGGCGCAGGAGCTGAACAATTAAAGAGCTGCTGATGTCCTTGTGCAGCATGGAGGGAGGAGAGGCAATTCCAGGGATGTGGCAGCCTGCAAAGCAGGCTCTTTATGCTCTGAATATGGTAATCTGCGTTTCCAGGAGGGATGAAGCAGCGCTTTTCCTGCAGGCTTCAGGGTATGGAAGTACGGGAAGAAGTGTGATCCTGAGCCACTCACAAGGGGACAGGGCCAGTCCCCCCGTGGCAGAGCACTGACACAGCTGGGCCATGCAGATACAGCCTGCTCAGGGACAGAAGACTGTCTTGTTCCTTCCTTCCTTCCTCCAAACCTTTAAAGAGATGCTGGAGCCAGATGCAAACTTCCCAACACAGCCAGACTCAGCTGTAAGCATGTGGGTTTGGCCCTAACCCCAACGGGATTTTCCCAACAGGGAAAAACTTCTGGGAGTTTCATGGAGTAAACGCTTCACTAGCTAAACAAACGCCATCTGAGCCAGGCTGGAGCCAGACAATCACTGAGCTTGGAAAAGACCTCCGTGACCATGAAATCCAGCCATTCCCCCAGCAAGGCCACCACTAACTCACATCCCCAAGGCTTTTAAATCCCTCCCTCCAGGGACAGAGGCTCCACCACTGCCACGGGCAGCCCTTTCCAGTGCCTGACCACCCTTTCCGTGAAGGAATTTTTCCTAATATCCGATCCAGTTTATTTCCACAATGGTTTAGAGGTTTCCAGTCTGATGCTAGCCCTAGTTTAGGTTGGCAGATCAAGCCTGGGAAATGAAACACAGATTTTTTGGACTCTGTCCCAAAAGAGTTTTCATTTCACCTCATGGTAACTCTACACACCCTTGAGATGAATCCAGGAGATGACAGCACCTTCCTGGTTTTGTTTGAGATACTCCTCCACAGAAAAAAAAGGGCTTCTCCAGGCGTTTGGGTGAGAAATTCAAAAGCAGGAGAAGATAAATGAAAGGAGAAAGAAAATCATCTCCACTGAGCCTTCTCATTGTGAACCAGGCCAGGAAAATGCCATGGATACTTTCCTGGTCTTGGAATCCAGTCTGGTCATGACTGTGCTGCATTGAGGGCTGGTTTCTTTCAGGTGGAACCAGCCCATGCATTCAGAGGGCAAACAGGGAGGGAAAGGCAGTGTTATCCTGCTGAAAATTTAAATGAAAGTAGATTTATTTTGTCTTTGCTCCAGATCTCAGGGGACGGTGTTGACTTACATGTTGGAAAAGCAATCCCTGCAAACAGCAGCTCGGAATTGTTGTATTAAACCTGCCACCTCCCGCCAAAACCCTCGAGCAAACAAAAACCTGGTGGAAGCTGCTGATTTCTTCTCGACTCAACCCCCAGCCTGTTTGTCAGATTCCAGATGCATTTTACAGCGGTTGAGAGGTTGTATTTTTTTTCTTTTGTTATTGTTGCTGGCTGATTTTAGCAAACCAAATGTTGGAGAAGAGCAGATCAGCAAGGGAAAACATTTCTCCGATAAAACTCGGGGTTGAAATGAAAATTGTCATTTCAAGCAGGATTAAGCTACAATTATCCGGCATCTCTTTTAACTGAGAATTAAAGAGTGCTGAATAGAAATATTGTTGTGTTCTGTTTGAACACCCACAGCCCGGAGAACATCCTTTATCTTGAGACTCAGTAGTTTTCCCTTTTATTATTACCTGCAAACCTCTGCTTGGTTACAGCGGAGGCTTTGCATGGGGTGATATCTGCCAGTCGATCTTCCTCTGCAAAGCTCAGCCTACCTAGACAGGGACTATTTTAAGCTCTTCAAAAGATATGAAAAATCAAATGTGAGGAGAGAAAGCGAGGCTCTGTGCTGCCTTTACAGCCCCTGAAATCAGCATTCAGCTCGGCTCCCGAATGACCCTGATCGGCAACAATTCCGCATATTCCCACAATTAAACAACGTTTGAACTTGTGTTAATGGCAACAGAACAATTATCTGAACAGCCATCCACGGGGTAAGCAGGCTGCATCAGCAAGAGTCAAGCCTGGTGCAAATAAAGGCTTAGCCTTGCAGAAGAAAGCCAGGGAAACCTTCAATGAGAGGAATAAAGATTCTTTACTTTACTCCATAAAATCGGCACATGACCAATATATATTGAATGTCAGGAGCAAATGTCTGCTGAAATTTGGTTGCTTAATTGTAAACCTTGCTAACTACTTTCTCTTAAAAATCAAATCTTTAGTGTTTTGAAACTGCAGATAGGCATTTGTCTGATCCTGGTGTCAGAGATATTCTTATAAGGTTGGAGCTTTGTGTGGGAAATGCAGAAGCAGCACAACAGAGTTTTACAATAAGGGGGGAGTAAGAGGAGGCTTTAAGGGCCTCAGTTTATTCCTAGTGAAGGAGATTTAATTATATTTCTGGAAAATTTAGGAATAAAGGAGTAGGGGGCTCATTTAACAGGAAATTCCATAGAATCATAAGATTATGGAATGATTTGGGTTGAAATGGAACTTAAAGCTCACCTCATTCCACTCCCTCCCCTCCCATCAGCAGGGACACCTTCCACTATCCCAGGCTGCTCCAAGCCCCATCCAACCTGGTCTTGGACACCTTCCCTTTCCAGTTTCTTCTGTTTCTCATGAACAAATATATTCCATCCTGATGGGAGGGGCCAAAAAAGCACTTTTGATCAGATCTGATGCACTGTGAAATCACCCAGAGAAGCTGTGGCTGCCCCTGGATCCCTGGAAATGTTCCAGACCAGGCTGGATAGGGCTTGGAGCAACCTGGGATAGTGGAAGGTGTCCCTGCCCATGGCAGGGGCTGGAAAGGGATGATCTTTAAGGTCCCTTTCAACTCAATTCTATGATCCTATAAAAGTTGTGCTGGTGGAGAGACCCTGCAGCTCCTTCTAGATGGGAGAGCACCAGTGGATCCCAGTGTTGTGTTCATGCAGCATCCCATACCCAGCCAGGCTCTGCCTCCGGCCTCATCCAGAGGGGCTTTTCCTCCTGTATTTCTCCCCTTTTCTCCTAATGAAGCTGCTTGTTCATTCCTAGCTGGAAGAAGACATAATAAAAATGATGGCAGGAAATTGCAGGCGAGCTGGGGTTAAGAGAGACAATAACAAAACTGCTTTTGCTGGGTAATCTCCGAGCCTTTGGTAGCTCATGCTAAAGAGGGCTTTGAAATCAGCAAGAGAATTAAAAATATTGAGATCAGCTAAAACACTCCTATCCTTTGCAGATGAAAGAGGATACCCACAGGGACAGATTTGCTGCCATGGAATAATTTCCACCACTTTTTACGAGAAAAATGAGAGCATTAGGTGCTTCTCCCCCCTTCCTTTAGCACAAACACACTGTACAGGGGGAAATTGCCTTTCTGTGCTCCCTAAAAAAATCTCCTCCTGATGCAAAGGGCAGCGTGGGGAGAACAGGTCTGCAATCCATTAGCCATGTCAGAGAGCTGAGGGAAAGGGAGAAGGAGGAATCTGCCTCCCAAATCTGCTGACAAGGCTTAAAGCCCAGTTTAGCCCAGAGGTAGCCCAGGGTCCTCCAGCTGGGCCCAAGCCACCCAGCTGCACACTGATGGGTTTGCAGTCTGTGCTGGTGTCACATAGCCAGGCACAGGGGGGTGAGCTTCCTCCCAGAAAACTCATTCCCAAAGAAAAACAGGGCTGAATCCAAGGAAAATCTGCCCCAAGTGCTGCCATGGGGATTTAGGTGTGATGGAGCATGAAAAGCATCCCAAACCTCAGCAGCAGGTCCAGCTGGGAGCCTGGTTACACTCACTTGAGCTTGGAAGAAAGGTTTTTAGGGGTTTTCCGGAACTCCCTGAAAGCCAGGATGGAAAATTTGCACATGCAGGGTTGGAGCAGGTCCGTGTGAATGGTCCTGGGTCTGTCCATATGCCTGGAATAGCAGCTGTATTAATAAACTGGAAAAATTAATATGTAACTCTGCCATAGGCAAAGCATTCCCTCTCTTGCTCCTGACCTGCTGGAATATCTTCTGCTTTTCCTTGTTGAAAACCTGTTTTCACAGCAAAGTCTGGCTGCAAACCAGGCATTTTTCCAGGGAAAGGTGATTTGCCAGGCCCACCGCTGGGAGTATTGGAAGATTCGGGGTGCAGGGCACCGTGAAAGTGCAGAATTCCTCCAAATCCTGTGTCAGGAAGCTGTCTGGAAGCGCCCAGCTTGGCTGCTCTCCACCAGCCCTTCCCTCATGCATGACTTTACCCTCGTGTTTTCTCCTCTTCTTTCCCATCCTGTTTCTCATCTCCTGCCCTTTGGGGCTGGGGATCAGCCGGCTCTGGCCTGGCTCTGGCGTGGCATGGGGGCCCTGAGCCCCCGAATTCGGCAGGGCCTGCAGGGCAGGACACCAGCCAGACGTGGCTGCTGGAGCCCCTGTGGCTCTGAGGGCCCCGCAGGAACCATCCAGCACGTGCCTTTTCCTCACAAAAGAACAAGGGAAGGCCAGGGCTGTGCTGTGACAGAAAGCAGACAGCCCTCGGTTGCAGGCCCAGAATGCAGGCTCAGGAACACATTGCCTCTGCGTGGCGCGGCCATCCCGACTCCCGGGGTATCCCTGCTCCTCTGAATAACTCCAAGGGAATAAAAAATGAGCTGGGAGGCCCAAGGCAGCACGTTCCTGCCTCCCCTGCCCCACCCAGCCCAGGCGAGGCTGCGCTGCTGTGGGTGGGAGAGAACTGGGATGGTGTGTGGCTGGATTCCAGTTTCGGGGTCCCCACTGTGGGGTCCCCACTGCGGGATCCCAGAGGCCTTTAGGATGGAGAAGACATCCAGGATCATCAATCCAGCACTGCCAAGGCCACCACTGATCTGTGACCTCAAGAGCCACATCCACATGGCTTTAAATCCCTCCAGGGATGGGGACTTCCCTAGTGCCCTGGGCAGCCTGTCCCAATGCTTGACAATCCTTCTCAGGAAGGAATTTTCCCTGATAGCCAACCTAAATCTTCCCTGGCAGAGTTTGGGGCCATTTCCTCTCTTCCTATCCCTGTTCCCTGGGAGCAGAGCCTGACCTCCCCGGCTGTCCCCTCCTGTCAGGGAGTTGTGCAGAGCCACAGGGTCCCCCCTGAGCCTCCTTTTCTCCAGGCTGAGCCCCTTTCCCAGCTCCCTCAGCTGCTCCTGGTGCTCAGCCCCTTCCCCAGCCCCGTTCCCTTCTCTGGACACACTCCAGCCCCTCGATGTCATTCTTGTGAGGAGCCCAGAACTGTCCCCAGGGCTGGAGTTGCCTCAGCAGTACCAGCACAGGGGGACGATCTGTTGGCTCCTGCTGGTCCTGCTGTGGCTGGTACAAGGCAGGATGCCCTTGGAGGTGCCCTTGGCCACATGGGCTGGCTCAAACTTGTCCTCAGAGCACCCAGACAGGGCTTGGGAAGCTGGAGCTGTGCCCCTCACATGTGGAGGGGGAGGTGGGGTGGGTCCTGCTTGATGCCACCATGAACCAGCTTCATTCCCACCAAAGTCTGGCCCAAAGAGGTTCAAGGGCACTTTGCCAAGGCAAGGGGTGAGGGGGGAAATAAAGCTGGACTTGTGGTGGACTCCTTGGTCTTTTGGACACGCTCCTGCTGCCCTCAAGCCAAGCATCCCTGACAGGGAATGTCCTGGTTTGCTCCAAAGACAAAGCCCCCACTTGGAACCAGGAGCAAGCCCAAGCAGGATCGGAGATTTCAGGGCTGTGCCCACCCCGCCAAGCCCCTCAAGGAAGCAGGAAGGAGCCAGGTGCACACATGGACACACCTGGCTCCTTCTCAGCTCTCAGAGCAGGTATGTCCAAGCCCCATTTCTCCCCCAGTCCTCCTGCTCTCTCCCTTTTACCTGTCCTCCCCCTCCACCACGAGCACAGAGCTGCCGCCACTTCTGTTTTACTGTCCCCAGAGACACCAATTCTGCAGCCATCATGGCCAGAGACGCTAATTAAATTGTTCGAAAATCCAATAAAAATGCTTTATGAGAGTGTCTGTCATTGGCAAAGGTTTAGGGAAGAAAATTAGGCTCTTTTCAAAGCAATGCAAAAAAAAAAGTCCATCTTCCCTCATTAAACCCTCGATATATTTCACTGTAAATGGTTGCTGGGTGCAACAAATTGCAACTGGTCCAGTGGGGGCAGTTTCCCAGTGCAGGGCTGGTGGGGAGGGCTGGGGATGTTTTGTGGTGAGTGTTGAGGTGTTTTCTTCTGTCCCTGCTCTGAATGACAACTCGGGCTCAGGCACAGGCTGGGCTGGACACACCAGACCTGTTTATAGATTTTCTCATTCCCCAGCCAGCACCAGAGAGGATCAGTAATGCAACCAATTAAGAGGATTAAAAGCCATATTTTTTTATTTATTTTTTGATGACAGAAGCACTGCCAGGTCCTGTGGCTGTGATCAAGGTCCCCATGCTGTCCTTGTCCCAGACAGCTCAGGGATTGATTCATACAGGGGATTACTGTCCTGCACATTCCCCCAGCTCTCAGCGATGCGCAGCAAGAGGCCAAGGTCTCCTGTAGGTCTTCCCAACCCCAGGAATGCCATGTTCTACTTCATTTCCTACCCTCTATGCCCCAGAGGATGCACAATTATCCACGCAGAGGGGAAGAGTGTCTGTGCTCACTCTCAGGACCTAGGCATCTGCTGGAAATGCTGGCAAATGGAATTGGCTGGCTTGGGAGGGCGACGGCTGGGCCACTCTGGGAAGACTTAAAAACCCCAAATACCACAAGGCTTATGATGTAAACACTCCAAGCAGGCCAAATGCTCTGTAATTTCTCCCAATTATGCAAATAGCAGAGAGAAGGAGCTGTCAGGGAGCACATTTCCCACCCAGAGCACGGGACCCACTGGCAGCGCTGAGGCAAAAGCACCAAGCCCGACCCCCAGGGTGGAGGTTTCTGCTCCTGTTCTGCTGCTCCTGCTGATGGAATGGCATCTCCAGAGGGGAAATGTCCCAGAAAGAGCCGGGGCTTCCCACGGCTGCTGTCACTTCAACAGATGAAAGCCAAAAGAAGGGGGTCCAGCCCTGGGGTTCTCTGGTCACCTCACCCCAGCAGAAGGTGGGATTCTGAACGCAGGGAGAGAGAGACACTCCGTGGATCCTCACATAATCTCACAGGGGCTTCAGCTCGCTTCCTGCAGGAATTTGGATGCGGGGTCACCCCTCTGAATCCCCTGGGAAGAGCTGCTGAAATCAAGCCGCCTGCTGAAGCCCTTTTGTTCCGCGCGGCTCCTGCTAGGAGAGGCTCTGCTTTTATTTCAAAGACTCAGCAATTTGGATCGGTTTAACCTTTTCAGGGTTTCCTGAGCACAATAGCACAGATGAGCTTTAAAGCCTCCTCAAGAGCGCAGGTTGAAGCCGGAGACTTGGGGCGGGGGGAGAAGAAGCCACGTCAAGGCAAGGAGCCGACACACTGTCACACTGTCACACTGTCACCGCCAGACGTGGTTTGCCTGCCAACCCCCCCGGGAGCTCCTGCCGAGGCACACAGGGATGGGTTTGCTGCCAGAGGCAGGGCACCGCTGCTGCGTGTCCTTGTCCTCGGCAGAGCCTGCTCCAGCGGGCTCCGGGGGCCACGGAATTCCACCCGAAGCCACGTGAGAGCCAGGAGATGGGGGAACAGGCCACAGGGCATGAGCGAACCAACAAAAACATCCAACAGCGGTGTGAGGAGGGGAACAACACAACCCACAGCCCCCGTCAGTCCCTCCACTGTCGTGTCCCACCACCCCGACGGCATCTCGATGTCCCCTCCGACGGACCCAAATCCCAACTTCACCCCCAGGAGCCCGAGTGCATCCCAGCCCCCCTGGGTGCGGTGTGGGGCTGGAAACACCCCGGAGAGCAGGGCCAGGCGATGGCTCGGCAGAGCAGGGCAGCCTTCCTTTGATGTTGGAACAACAAAGGCAGGTGCGGGAGGGAAAGGCAATCGGGATGCTGGGAACAGCGGGATGCATTTCAAACGGAACAGCAAGAGCTTTGAAGATCAATTCCTCCCAAGGAAACAAACTGCGCTTCCCGGGCTCCTCCAAAGCCCCCGTCCTGCGCTCCCTCTCCCGAAGTTTCTGGAGCTGGCCTCTGTTAAAGGCAATCGTTGGGAACGTCTGTCCCAGGTCGGATGCGGATCCCTGGGGAGCCAGGGGGAGGCTGGGGCTGCTCCTGCTGCCCGCTCAGCAAAGGCAGGAGGGAGGTCAGGAACGATTCCCGGGTCACAGGCCCCTCCCGGCCCCAAGGTGAAGGGAAAGCCGCTCAAGGCAATTATTTACAGAGCGGCTGATGAGTGTGCTCCCAAGGTGGATGCAATCAGGATTCCTTGCAGAGGGAGGGAAGGGGACTGGAGCTGGGGTGGGAGAAAGGAGGAGACCCCCAGCACCCCAAGGACACTGCTGGAGTGAGAGCTCAGCTCTCGCAGCAGGATTATTCCATTTCCTGGATTTCCATCACCAGGAAAACCACAGCTTTTGTGTTTGCATGGTTTTTAACCAAAGCTCCAGTTCTGCATTCGCAGGGCTCCTGGAGCCAGCGCTTAGGAACAAGCAGGGAATGCTCTCATTAGCTAAACCTTTGTTAAAGCTCACTCACATCACCTCGTTTAGATTCACATCAACGGAATTGGTTTTTTGGAACAGCTCCTTGAAAAGGGGAAAAAAAAAATAAACAACCTTTTTTGTGTCAATGTTTCCTAAGCAAAATATTTTGAGCTTTCTGCTTTGGTTTATTTGCTTTGTGTAAGCTTTTAAATCAGACACAATTAACACAAAACCAGCAAGATCTTGTAGTTGTCAGAAAACGCTTCAGTTTTCCCTTTTCATCTGCTGAACATTGATACATGAAAATAATCTCCCTCCCCCCACTGCTTGTTTTCTTTTAAAAACCACCAGCAAGCTTCAAATAGGCTCTGGGAGCTGCCCAGGGAGCTCCCCTTGCCCAGGTCCCCCCATCCTGCACCCACACCTTGGTGGGGACATGGCCAGGTTTACACTCTCCCAATTGCATTATGTTTGAGTGGTTTATGATTTGGATTTTCATGCAGAGCAGCCTGTTCCAGCTCCTCATAACAAAGACAATTATGCTAAGTTTATTGGATTTGCATTCAGGGCTGATTTGTCAGAATTGTATATTGGTTCTGGGAGATGGAAGGGGAGGAAGAGAGGGGGCATTTGCTTTTCATGAGGACAGGAGAAAAAAAGCCCAGTATCAAATTCATTTCTCTGTTTCACAGCCCCTTCTCAGTGCACAGATAGATCCCTTCCTCCCTTTCTCCCTTTCTCCCTTTCTCCCTTTCTCCCTTCCTCCCTTCCTCCCTTCCTCCCTTCCTCCCTGCCTTCCTGCCTCCCTCCCCCCCTCCCCCCTT